>CAUYRT010021451.1:0-30893 GCA_963574885.1 Lepilemur ruficaudatus | reverse complement strand
CCCACTACTGGGTATATATCCAGAGGAAATGAAAACAGTATGTTAAAGAGATAGTTGCACTGTTACGTTTGTTGCAGCACTATTGACAATAGCCAAGTTATGGAATCAACCTCAGTGTCCATCCACAGATGAATGGATAAAGAAAATATATATGGGGTGTGTGTGTGTGTGTGTGTATACTGTATATATATATATGCATATATAAAATGGAATATTATTCAGCCATAAAAAAGAATGAAATCATGTTATTTGTGGCAACATGGATAAGCCTGAAGAACATTATGTTAAGTGAAATAAACAAGGCACAAAAAGATAAACACCATATGTTATCATTCATACTAGAAATCTAAAAAAGTTAATCTCATAGAAGTAAAGAGTAGAATAGCGGTTACCAGAGGCTGGGGAGTGTAGGGGTAGGAGATGGAAAGAGGTTGGTCGATCAGTGGGTACAAAGTTGCAATTTGATGGGAAGAGTAAATTCTCGTGTTCTATTGCACAGTAGGGTGACTATGGCTAACATTGTGTAGTGTATCTCAAAATACCTAGGAGAGAGGATTTTGAATGTTCTCACCACAAAGAAATGATGACTGTGTCAGGTGAGGGATATGCTAAATATCCTGATTTGATCATCATGCAATGTGTACCTGTATTGAGATAGCACACTATACCCTAAAAATATGAACAATTATTATGTGTCAATTTTCAAAAAGTAAAATTTTATAAATTTATTTATCAATTTATTTTAGTGTGTTTTCCCCTGCTCTTTACACATAATTTGGTTTTTGGGTACCCACCATTAGATTGAGTCTCTAAAAATGAATTATAGCAAGATTGTGAATAAACCACCTTCTTCAAATTACTCAGATTAAATTTTAATCAAATTATGTTTTACTCAGAACTGAAATGCTACAGAATGACCCAAAGCCATTTATGCATGTTAGTTTCTATCATAAAGTTCAACCCTGTCAACTGTTCACTTCCTCATTCATTAAAATTAGTTTTAGACCCGTGTTATACCACATCTGGAATCTACATCTGCCATCAGTGAGTAAAATCTGTTTTAGGCAACCCTTACTGCATGCTGCTGGAAGAGCTAAACAATGATTTAAAGCACCCGGAAGTGCTAGTCTAGTTCCTTCTGATTGCCTATCGTTTAGCTGTTTTGAAAGGCAGACAGCCTTAGGGAGAGTCATGGAGGTCTCCAAGCCTAGGCTTGTAAAAGAAATGAAGAGAATTAGAAACAAATTCTTCAGGAGGAGGAAAATTAATGCATGATCCCAGGTAAAGGGCCCTGGAATAGGGAAATCTCCTGAGAACCAGAAAGGAAATTACACGCTGCAATTGGAACTCGACATTCCCCTAAATCGTATGACTAGACTTGAATTCTCCCATCTCCCTGTGTGCTCCACGTATGGCCAGCGACCCTCAGCACAGGATGGAAGGGATTAATAGCTGACAGCCTTGAAATGTTCTCAAGAATTCTCCAGAGTTGACAAACGAGCCTGAAACCAGGCTTGCCCAGTTCAGCCTCTGTCTCTGCAAACCTATTTCACTGAAAGTTCATTTCAGTGCGGCCTCATTGATGGGAATAAAATATTCTTCACCGGAAAACAGGGTAGACAGAAATGATTAAACCCACTTGTAGCGCAGAATGCTATTCTGACATGTAATGGGGACTTACATTCATGGAAGCAGAGACGAAAGTTTTCAGATCTGAAATCAGCAAAACACCCCCAACCCCAAGGCGGCAAGGAAAAGGGCAGGGCGGAGCTCTCTCCTACCTTCTGTGGTTCCAATCTCGATGGTGCCTTTCACTTGGCTGAAGCACCATAGCGTGTCCTGGGTGAGCGTTCCAATTCCTGAAAGCAACACAAGGAGACACTGCAGGTTAGGTAGGAGCTCCCAGCTGTTCTTAAAAGGCCAACAAGAAAAGAAATCTAGGGTGTAATCTGCATTTTTAGAAGGAGACTTGCACACCAGGTATCATCTCGTCGGAGAAGAGACCCTGATGAGTCCCGGGAGAATGGTGGGCACACAAGCACCACGTCCTGCTATGAATCACTGTTCTGTCCCCTCCGCCTGACCATGCCAGCGCCAGTGTGAACTGGAGCAATTGGAGTTCGTCCCTTCTCAGGCCCTGGCAGCATCCTAGAGTGGTTACGAAGGGCCTGCAATCGCCCCTGTGTGACTGGCCCTTTTCATGGGAATACTAATGCTTTCGATTGTTTTCCTTCTGTGGTGGTGGGGAAGAGAAAGAAGCAGTTCGTTAGAGGGGTGAGAGGAAAAGAAAGGCGACTTTAAAAAAAAAACTGGGTTTCACAGCTTGCATGGTTGAGCGGCCAGTAAGGGGTCAGACACCCAGAGAACTTCCATCTCTCTTGTTCACGTCTTGACTGCTTGCCAGAGTCAGAGCTGACTGCAGAGCAAGGGAAAGCGAAAAACAAGGCTGGGAAGGGGGCAGGGGCAGCTGAGGCAGGGCTGGGCAGTTGGTTTCTGACAAATGTGGCCTGCTTTGTTCCAGGAGATTTCTGTTTGCAATTTGATTAGACATTTGACGGGGCTAAATTTTCTGTGTTATCATGATTTCTGGTATCCACTACTAATATATATTCTAATATGTTTATTACTATATGTATTCAAATCAAAGGGGACCTTTTCAGAACACTGCTGGATAGCAGCAGTGCCAGCTTCCTTCCCAACAGCAGAACATTCCCTTCCATGCTACAAGGTTTTAAAATTAAGGGGAACATTGCATAGTCAAATTTTGGGAGAGGGTATGAATTTAAGAATGATTAAATTCAGTAAGAAAAACCATGAATATCAAAACCAAATTGGCCCTTTTAAAACACACAGGGAACTGAGTAGTTACTGTCAGCGGCAGATTTTTATTGAATTCCTATAAAGAAACCTTCATTCACTCAGCCACGCCAGGGGAGAGTTGTTTCTCGTCTGCTTTTCTCACTGTGTTGACAGTACCTTCGCTGACACTTTAGAGAATGCCTAGTCCATTTTCACCATTTTACAATTAGGAAGCGAGGCCTCAAGAATGGAAAGAACTCACAACACAATAAAGTTACTTTAATTGCAGACCTAGGACACCAAAGTGACAAATCCAATTCTTATACCAGATTTCCTTCTACCCTCGCTACGGTTCATGGTGATGGTTTGGCAAGATATCTATCTAGATTTAATGAATGCTCCTTAGGGAAGTGTATTTGATTGCTAAAGTGGGTGATTGGGAGAATTAAACCAACATAGTGAGAAAGGAAAATTTGTTTCCCTTAAATTATAGAACTCGACAGCTTCCCTAAACCCCAGTGTCAAATGACACTCCGGTTGCTACAGTGATGGTGTCAATAAGCAACATTCTCCACCAGGAGGCTGGTACAGATCCAGTTGCTAAACATCCTGGAAGACATTTGTTTCTTTCTCCTCTCTTACAGCTCAAACAGGCCCCGAGTCTCGCTGGTTGAATGGCCTGGAGCTCAGCCCACTGTCGGTACACACCTGACTTATCTCTAGGGTCCTGGAATAGCCAATTTCTGGATCTGCTCAGCCCTTGGAGATCATTTGGTCCAAATCCTTCATTTAAAAGCAGAGGACATGGAAGCCCAGAAGGGACAAGGCCACACAGTGAGTCCACAGCAGAGTTGGAGCCAGCCCAGGGTTCTGATGTCCTGCACAGGGCCCTTCAGGGTTGAGGCCAGCCTCTGTGCTGCCTCTTTTGTGACAACTCAGCTTCGTGAGTACAATGAACAGAGGGTGTGACATCCAACAAATAAAGTCCTTATTGATTTTGGGTGGAAAGATGTTATTTTCAGGGGCTTGGTGCTAGCAGTGTGCTTCTCTCTGCAAAGGAGGGAGAGAGGAAGTGAAGGGGGTGGAGGGAGGGAGGAGAGGGAAGAAGGGAGAGAGAGGGGGCCAGGGAAAGAGGACAGGGGACAGGGGAGAAAGTGTGATCCTTGTGCAGATAAATGTTCTCTGAGTCTTCTCTGAGAAGACTCTAATTTGAAGTTGATTGTGTTATAGGCTGTAGATGTATATTCACTACATAGAAAGAGCCTGCAAGTGTGCGATCCTCTCTGAGCGTGTCGTAACGAGGATACCAGCACAAGTTACAGCAGGCCGTTGGCATGAGTGAAGGTCCTGCTAACAAATCAGCCCCAACTAGCTGTGGAAATCTTCCTATCCAGGAAGCCAGATTGCTAAGAGGGGAGACTTTGGTGCTTCAGAGACAGTTAAAAATAAGGGGGACTTCAGACTTCAGTAATAAAGGGACCTACTTTTCAACATTCTGTACATTGCTCCATTTTTAGCAATTTCACTGTGTCTAATAAAGACAGGCCGCTTCTGTGTCCTCAACTAGCCAGTGAGCTCATACAGAACAGGAACGTGTCAGATTTTAAAATCAAACTTTTCCTTTGCACAAGGTTGCATCATCAGCCCTTAGAACTATTGCAGTGAAACCATCATTGGATCGATTTGCTGAGCTTAATTCACTGGGTGATTTCAATGGGCAATCAAGCAAATTGGTAATTGGCTAAACTGCCCATCACGACAGTCCATCTAGTGGAAGAAGGGCAGGAGGTGGAGAAAGTGGCCGCATTTGACTGATTGTTAAGAAGGTGGCATCAATGAGGGATTTGTGGTGATTTGAGACATGAGTGAGGAAGCGGAGAGGTGAAGAAACCTCGGGCTATTGGTGAGCTAGGGGAGCTATTCATTCTTTATGGATCTCTTTATCCTACCTCCTAAGGATTTATTTGCTAACCAAAACAAAGAAGTTTGTACTGTCAAAGAAATAATAATGCTGCCACGTGCCTCACAGGAAACCTCACCCTATTTCACAAATCAAGGGAAGTGGGAGTGACTAACATCCTCAGATAGATTGATGCAAATATTTATATGGTGGATACTGAGAAAATGAGAAGATAGTTGTTATTTCTTGCCCAATGCATCCTAGAATGCTATTTTGGAGTGTGATTAAAAAGCAGCCTAATCGAAGCATATTTAACTCATCTTCTCCATATGTATTAAATTATTTTGTAAAAGTGTTACTAATATTTATAGTAAGGTTTTAATAAATGGCTAATGTAGTCCTTTCCACTCTTTTTATTGATAAACAGCTTTGGAGGCATAATTGACATATATTAAACTGGACATATTTAAAATATACAATTTGGTAAGTTTTGACATGTGTGTACCGTCTCCTTGAAGCCATCATTCCAATCAATATACTAACACAGTCAACACCCCCAAATGATTCCTCATGGCTTTTTGGAATCTTTTCCAGCCCTTGCCTACCCAGGCCTCCCCTGCCCACAATCTCGGGCACCTCTGATCTGCTTTCTGTATCGATACATTAGTCTGTATTTTCTATAATTTTATATCAATGCCATCCGATGAGGTGTATTCCTTTTTTCTGGCTTCTTTTCCTCAGCATAATTGAGATTAATCCATGTTTTTGCAAAATCAAGAGTTCATTTCTTTTCATTGCCGACGAGCATTCCATTATATGGGTAAGCCATAGTTTGTTCATCCATTTACCTAAATTTAGGTTGCTTCCAATCTTTGGCTATTACAAATAAAACTACTAGAAACACTTGTGTATACGTATTTGTGTATGCTCCCGTTTCTCTTCGGCAAGTACCTAAAAGTGGAATGGCCGGGTGACGTGGTACACATATATTTAACATTTTAAGAAATGCCAAACTGTTTTTTGAAGTGATTGTGTTACCAGCATGTATGAGAGTTCTAGTTTCTCCGCATCATCCACCAACACGATGTGGTCAGAATTTTTAATATTAGCCACTCTACTGGGAATGTCGTGGTATCTTATTGTGTTTCAAATGTGCATTTTCCCAAATAACTTTTTTTGGTGCTTATTTGCTATCCGTTTATATCAATCTTGCCTTGTTCCACTGGCTAAACCTCCTGTAAGGATTTTACTAGATGCAGTGAAATTAAACGTCCTTATCTTGCTCCTCATCTGAGGGGGAAAGTATTCAGTTTTTTACCATTAAATATGATGTTAACTGTAGATTTTTCATAGATGGGTTTATCTGTTTATCAGGTTAAGGAAGTTCTACTACTAGTCTATTGAGAGTTTTTTTTTTAATCAGGAATGCTTATTGGATTTTGTCAAACCGGCATCTATTAAGGTGAAAACATATGTTTTCTTTTTAAAATTTGTTTATGCAATGAATTACACTGATTGATTTTTGAATGTTAAAGTCATCTTGCATTTGGTTTTAATGTATTATCCTTTTTATATATTGTTAGATTTGATTTGTTAAAATTTTGTTTAGAATTTTTGCATTTATACTTATGGGAGAAATAGGTATCAAGGAATGCTGACCTCACAAAATAAGTTGGGGATTATCAGCTCCTTTTCAGTTTTCAAGTTTGTGTATAATTAGTACTATCTCTACCTTAAATGTGGTAGAATGCATTAGTAAGCCGTCGAGGCTTGACATTTTTGTGTGTGTGATTTTTAATTATAAATTCAATTTCTTTAAAAGACATAATGTTAATCAGGTTACTTATTTCTTCTTGAGTGGCTGTGCTAATTTGTGTCCTGTCAAGAAACAATTTTATCAGATTTGTCAAATTTATTGGTATAATGTTGTTCATAATGTTCTTTTATTATACTCTTAATATTTGAAGAATCTGTAGAGATATACCTCATTCATTCCTGATATTGGTATTTTGTCTTTTTTTTCCTGATCAGCATGGTTAGATCCTGCCAAAGAACAAGATTTTAGTTCTATTGTTTTTCTCTATTGTTTTTCTGTTTTCTGTCTCATTGATTTCATCTCTGTTTGATCATTATTATTTCCTTTTTTCTGCTTATTTTGGATTTCATTTTGCTCTTTGTATGGTTCTCCTTGAAGTCATTGATTTCAGACACTTTTTTTCTAATGTAGGCATTTAGGGCTATGCATTTTTTGTAAGTACCACTTTAGTGGCATGCCACAATTTTTATATATTGAGTTTTCATTTTCATTCATTCAAAATATTTTCTAATTTCCCTTTTGAGTTTTTCTTTGACTCTTGACTTATTTAGCAGTTTGTTATTTGGTTTCAAAATCTTTGGAGGATTTTCCAGAGATCTTTCTCATATTGACTTCTAATTTAATGCCATTATAATCAAAGAATATACTTTGTTTGATTTAAATACTTTTAATTTTACTGAGACTCATTTTATGGCTCAAATATGGCCTATCTTGGTAAATATCCTGGGTGCACTCAAAAGAATGTACATTTTCCTGTTGTTGAGTGTTCTATAAATGTCAATTAGGTCGAGATGAATAATTGTGTTTTCTTAAGTTTCCTATATCCTTACTGTTTTTCTGTTCTCCCAATTGTTGCAAGAGGAGTATTGAAATTTCCACATATAATTTGGGGTTTGTCTATTTCTCTTTTCATTTCTGTTAGTGTTTTCTTTATATTTTTGAAGCTCTGTTATATACATTAGCATAATTAGGATTGTTATTTCCTCCTGATAAACTGATTCCTTTATCATTATGAAATGACCTTCTTTCTCCTTGGTAATATTCTTTGCTTTGAAATCTACTTTGATATTAATATAGCCATTCTAGCTTTTATTAGCATTAGCATGGTATACCTTTTTATATCCTTTAACTTTTTGTCTATTTGTGCCTTTTAAAGTATGTCTTATAGGCAGCATAGAATTGGATTTGGGGTTTTTTTAAAACCCCATCTAAAAATCTCTGCCTTTTAATAAAAGTGTTTATACTATTAACATTTATTGTGCTTATGATATAGTTACGGTTAAATCTACTTTTTTGTTGTTTTTTATTTGTATCATCTGTTTTTTGTTCTCCTTCACTTTTATGGCCTTCTTTTGGTTTCTTTGGTCATTTTTGATTACTTCATTTCACCTACTTCTTTGAGTATTGAGCTATAATTCTTAGTTTTGTTGTTTAATGGTTGCTATTGCATTTACAGTATTTATCTTTAAATTATCACAATCTGCCTTTTAGTGATTTTTATACTACTTAAACATTACAATGGCATATTTCCATTCCTTCCCTTGCAATATCTGTGATATTGTGAAGTCTTCTGGCAAACTGAAGAGAAAAGGTTACAGAGACCTTGCCCCTGATGTCTTGAAGCCCCTGAACTAACAGAGCAACTGTCTGCCTCCCTTTTCATGGCGTGAAGAAACAACAACAAATTTAATTTGTTGAAGCCATTGTTTAGTCAGTTACAGCTGAATCCAATCCTCCATACACAGAGTGGAGAAAGAGGAAACTATCTGTGTACAATTCAACAATCATTTTTATTTCTTGTACAATAAAAGTCAAACAGTCATTTTTAGGTTTTTAAGAGGTATATTACTTCAGAACGATCCATCTTACTCATCCTCTGACTCCCTATTTTCAACCTTTAGGCAAAGTGTCAACTATCAAAGCACAAATAGCACTGTTATAATTTATGTATAATTTATTTACATCTCTGTTTGTAGACTTCATTCTTTAAGGACAGGACCTATGTCTTATTTGTCCTTTTGCCTTTAGAACCTAAAACACCTCCTGGTACATGTTAGAAGAACAGGAAGTTATTATTTAACTGAATTACAACAGAAGGAGAAAAAGCTCTTTAATCCCAGGGTGGAAGCTGTGCCCACAGGACAAAAACCCGTGCTCAGACATGTGATGTGACAGGCAAGCAGAAGGAAGCCCTGTCACTGTACTGGTGTCTCACTTCCTGTAATACAGGAAGCATTATTTGGCTCTATGAGGCCCAAAGTGTCTTCTAGCTTCCTGGAGAAAAACATCTCACAAAAAAGAAGCCTTTATAGATCCTTTAGCCAATGCTCCTCCATTTTCGGCATTTTTGGCCTATGGTTACGTTTCACCAAAGAGGGTAATCATATTAAAATATAGATATTATACTTACGGCATTGTTTCAATTAAAATGGGCAGTGAATTATAAAACACAAGTGGCAAAAAGCCAAACAGTGGCCTGCTCATTTAATTTTGTTTTCTACTATACTGATTATGTACTCATCAATGGCCTCAGATCTGGGAGTGTGGAATATTCTCTGGCCCATGGGGTCTGAAACCACCAGGAACCAGCAACAGCTCAAATTGGATTTCTTCTCATGCCTGTACAGAAAGGTTAGACAAGTTATTGAGGCATGAAACTCCCCAGTCCTGAGTCATTGACAACTGAAATTGTCTAAGTGTGAGATCATACTTCTGCCTGAAGGCTTGCAAGAGCATCTTTGGGATGGGTGTCACTGAGATAAACAGATAATATGGGCCCAATGGGATCAGGAAGTTTTGCCATCGTAAATTATTTTGTATTTCATGATTTTATATATTGGAAGTCATTCTATTCAAATACACAGACCTGTAATCCTAAGAAAGGACACTCAAAATGTGAAGCCTAGAGTATTTTGAATAGATTCAGAAAAGCAAGGTTTAAAAGCCCAGTCTTCCTGCAAATTGGAGGGATGGGGATGGGTTTACAATGAGGATTTTAAAATGAAGGTTGAATTTGCAACCATTCATTTTTTACACTCAGGCCTAGTCCACCTGATAAATAATACATTTGTATTATGCTTATAAAATATGCAAATGATCCAATTTGCCAATAAATGCCTTGAAGAATTTTTAAAACTTCAGAGGTAGCCTTAATCCTAGGATTTGCAGCCTTCTTAGTTGTGAGGTTTTTATTTTATTTTGTGACAGCTGCCATCAATTCAATTAAACTATATAGAAAATGAAGTTTGGTGGTGGTTGGATTTTTTCCTGCTGAAAGAAGAAAACGATCAAAAAGTTGGCAAGATGGGAAGCAAGGAGCACATTTGCAAACAGGGAACTCAAACAGTGCCACATCAAAATAAGAGGGAAGAGAATCCAGCAGCCAAGCAGGTACAGCCGTACTTGTTATCTCTGTCCTTCACTCCCATTCTCAATGTTCTTTCCTTGCTGTGCGCAAAAGTAGTTGCAATTAGAATTGGCAAAGTTAGGTGCTAAAATAATGCTCTGACAGCAAACAGAAGCAGAAAGTGAAAACTCAGAGTGTGCAGGCGTGGAAAATGCTGCAAAAGATGGCCATTTTAAATGTCCTCCAGGATGTGAGAGCAGCCCCTGGCAGCCATCCAGAGAATAGGTGAGCTTGGCCAAGATTGGCTTCTTGTAAAATGCAGCTACAAATTCCCCATGATATGTGTACCCGCAGAGGGAACAGAGTAGGAACTTGAATACGGAAATGCATGAGCTGAATTACTATTACACATGAGGTATGTCTTCTAGCTCTAGAGCTACTGTCTGTTGAGGGCCTGCTCTGTGCTGGGCACCAAGATAAACATAACTCATATCGTCTTCACAACAGCCCCCATAGTTTAGATGTTTATAAGCAAAGAAATTAAAGCACAGAGAGGTTAGGGGCCTGCCCAAGGTCATAAAGCTGGAATCAGCATTCAGGTCTGATGGTCCTAAACCCAGGCCTCCCTCCTCGTGACATCTCCACTGGGGTCTCTGCTGCTAAAGGGCAGGTGGAATCTCTATGATCCAGATTCTGTCCTACATGTACAAGGGAAGCTTGCTGGTTAAAAGGAAGCTCAGGGATCCTTTGGCAAATAAAGCATTCATTAATAACAGTAAATGAGTAAATTTAGATTTTTTTGAAAACTCTCCACCTGTGCTGAGTCTAAGAGGTGGCAGTCAAGGAGGGCGTCATGGAGGAAATGCTTGTGGCTCCTTTTTTGATGACTTGAATTCCTCCCCTCTCATGCTTGCTCCTTCAGGTCACACGGCTTCCACATAGGGGAAAACCTTTTCTCTGGCTGGGGCCCTGGCCACTGGAAAGAGTGTCTTCTGAAACAACCGGGTGTGGGGACAGCTCCAAAATGACTAGACACAGCCGGCCCACCTGTTGAACTAGCCCCAGGGAGCTAGATTCAGGAGAAAGGGCAGGGAGAGGAGCTGCTGAGGAAAAGGCCCCTCTGCAGGGCATAAGCTACTTTCTGCTTCCTGCAGTTCTGTGCAAGAGGAGATGTGCACGTAACAAATAGAAGGAAGGACAATTACAGCGGCAGGAGAGATGAAGTGGGCCGAATGTCATTGGAACCGTGCCCATTGCTCCCAGCTTTCCGGCCGGTGGGATGCTGTTTCTTATTGCACCACTTATCCATCTGATTCGTCGTTCAGATGCTTTTTGAGGGCCGATTGTGCTCAAGGCTGTGGGACATGGCAAGCAAGGTTGCTGGTTTCATGAAACTTACATTCCAGGAGATGAGATGACAGGCAATGATGAAATAGACATATATGAGTTGTTAAATCGTGAAGCCAAACAAAGCTGGTTATGAGGAAGAAAGAGCTACAGGGGATATGAGTTTTCATAAGAAAGTCAGATAAGTCCCTTCTGAACAAGTGACATTTGGACAGAGACCTAAAAGAAGTGAGTGAGTGAGCCACACAGCTAGAGGAAGACATTCCAGACACAGGGAACAGCCAGTGCAAAATCCCTAAGGCTGGCACGTGCTCGTCCCGGGGAACATTCAGGAGGCACGAGGGGCTGCAGGGGTGGGAGGAGAGTGGGAGGCAATAAGGGCAGAGAGGCTGCAGTGGTGGGCAAGTCATAGCGGGCTCTGGCACAGAGGACACGGTGAGGATTTCTACCCTATCCTCTGAATGAGGTGAGAAGCCACTGGAGCATTTTAAGAAATCCAGCCACTGTGCAGAAAAGAAACAAGAATGAAAACAACAAAAGGGAGATACAAACAAGCCAGTTAGGAGGCTAGTGCAATCAATAATCCAAGTGAGGCCGGGCGCGGTGGCTCACGCCTGTAATCCTAGCACTCTGGGAGGCCGAGCCAGGTGGATTGCCCAAGGTCAGGAGTTCGAAACCAGCCTGAGCAAGAGCGAGACCTCGTCTCTACTATAAATAGAAAGAAATTAATTGGCCAACTAAAAATATATAGAAAAAATTAGCCGGGCATGGTGCCGCATGCCTGTAGTCCCAGCTACTCGGGAGGCTGAGGCAGGAGGATCACTTGAGTCCAGGAGTTTGAGGTTGCTGTGAGCTAGGCTGACGCCACGGCACTCACTCTAGCCCGGGCAGCAGAGTGAGACTCTGTCTCAAAAAAAATAAATAAATAAAAATAAAAAAATAAAAATAAAAAATAATCCAAGTGAGCAATGGACCAGAACGGTAGCGGTGGAGACAGTGAGGAGTGTTGGACGTCGGGTTTGTAAGAAAGACAGTGGTGACGCCAAGATGATTTTGGTTGTGTGACCGGAAGAACGGAGCTATCATTTACTGAGATAGGCACGAGCAGGCTGGCAGGTTTGTGTGTGTTGTGTTTTAGATGTCCATTAAATATGAAATAGGCATTAAATATCATCACATTCACTTGCTGTGACCCTTTACTCTGTGTAAGATTTCTGTGCAAAAGCTTTTTTACTTAATAGAATGCCTGAATTTGATTAACATCCAACTTCCACACTGGAGAGCAGTTTCATGACAGCAGTGACTGTGTTTATTTCTCTCCACTGTGCCTGCCTTGGAGTAGGCACTCGGTCACTAGCACACGGGTGAATGAATGAATGAGTGGAGAAGAGAGTCCTTCCAACAGCTCTGTGCGGAACTGGGCCAACCGCTTCCACGGCCTGTCTGGGCCGGGGCTGAGCCCTGCCAGTGGCATGGCCTGTGTAGATGCCCCTGGAGTGAGTCATGGCATGACCAGTGTAGATGCCCTTGGAGGAAATGGTGGCTGCTATAGCACAGTGCCACCGATGGAGTGGCATAAACAACAGAAATTTACTATCTCTCATTCTGGAGACTAGAGACAACTCCTTCACTTAGAGTCAATTGCTTCTCTTTCCCTTTGGTCCAGGTCAGACCTTCAATTCAAGCTTCTTAAATGCTGGTATTATTTTACTATTAATATTACAAAGTTAGGAGAATACAAAGAAAATACATTTTCAAAATACAATATCATAGATTAATTTCTTTGAGTTTAGATGACAATGGCTTAAAGCTATGGCTGTCTAGCTTTAAGTTTAAACCACCAGACCATCTTAGCTAAACAACTTGCACTCCTGCATCATGCCCTGAGACTCTCTCATCCTCGTGCTGGCTCTATCGGTAGTCAGAGTAGTTTGTCCACTCCCCAAGGCACAAGCTGATCTTCATGCTTAATATTCTAGCACAAAGAGGCATTTCTCAGCATTGGCTTTTTCTTTTCCTGAGCCCTTCAATAAAATGGGTTAACAAGAAAAGCCATTATTTTCTATAAAATGTAAATATTTAATCAGAATAGAATGATCTGCATGTGCCTTGCTGCACCTGGGAAGGGATGGTTCACGTAAAGGCATTTAGAATAGAAGGCGGAAGTGGAGTCCTGAAGAGGCAGTGAGAGAGCAACAAGGACAGACCTCATGCTCTCCCCAGTTGCAGCCCAGCCTACATACGATCCAGGCATCAGGCAGTAAACACTGTGAGCGCTGGTGTTTTAAGAAAACCTGCATCCTGTTGTAAAAGGCAAGGACACAGGCATAAAGCCATCGCCCAGGGTCGACACATTGGTCAAGCATTGTCCAACCTTTATCTGAAAAAAAATGGTTCCACGGTCAAAGCTCTTTCTTGGATATTTACAATGGACATGAGCAGGTTAGATGAGGGTGAAGTCTTAGATTTTAGAATTCTGTTTAGCTTTGTTTAATACATCATTTTTACGAGCCTATTTTTACTTGCTGCTAAACATCTTTTGAAACACGGCGTTGTGTGGAAGGTAATTTATAAGAGGCTGAGAACTAAGTTGCTTTACTTGGAAGTTAATAGATTGAAAGGAAGGAAAAAGGCTGCCTGATATAACGAAGAGCACAGGTTTGACTAAGTTCAGAGACTCAGGTTCAGATCCTCCACTGACCTACTTACTGGCTTTGTGGCCTCGGGTGAGTTACTAAACCTTTCTGTGCTTCTGTAATTGAGGTTCTCATTTGGTTTTAACTCTAAGCATTTGACCTCTGATGCATGTAAAATATCTTGACATGTAATAAACAGTAACCACGATTTTATAATTTGGGCTCACCTTTGCATCTTTGTCCTCTCCAAAACTCTATTGCGCCTTAGTCAGCACCCCTGGTTTAGAGCCGCCGGGAGCACTGGCTAACAGCAGGGGCTTTGGATTAAGATACACTTAGGTTCAAATCTTGGTTCTGCCATTTATTAGCTGTGTGGTCCTGGGCAGGTTACTTGAACTCTCTGGGCCTCAGTTTCCTTATTTGTGAAATAGAACTGCTGGGAGGATCACAGAGTGAAAGTACATAGGGTGTCCAGTCAAGGGCCTAGTTGAGAGTGAATGGCACAGTAAAAAGCTGTTCTAGGGTTCTGGTTTTCATTTCCTGTCTCCACGCTTTTCATCTCTGGCTTGGCTGTGATCTCTTTCCTTAACCCCCTTGCTAAGCACATTTGATCCTGGTAGCCGACACTCCTGACAACGGGGTCTACCAAATCCCTCCTCCACTCTCATTCCCAAACTGAAGCTTCCTCCCTAGGGCCACCGGTGCTTATAATTTACTTCCAGATCCCTGGCCCAGCTGCAGGGAAGGAGAACAGACAACGATTTCTCTTCCCACAGCCTTCCGCGAATTCGTTTTCCCCGCAAGTCTGACGTTTGACTTCTAAGTGCCCTCTGGCTGTAATTATTCAGGCAAAGTGAAGTGGACAGATGGAACAATTATTTGGAAAGCTCAGCCAATGGAAAACAAAACACAAAGACAGAAAAAGAAAACCCTACCCCAAACCCTGCAGTTGAGGGGAAAGAGTTGATTGGTTTAAATTATTCTTGTTGCCTGCTGGCATCGATGGCATTTTCCGGGTAATTGCTCTGCTCTCCCCATTTCTTTGCCTATGTAGAGAAATGATGTCTTCTTCGACGGTGGCACTACAGGTAGCCCTCCCTTGAAGGAATAGATTTTTGGAGAGGCTTGTCTAAAAGCAAATTTTGGTTAAGTGACTCTAATCAATTCATTAGCTTTCATGATAAACACAAGAGATGTTTGTAACAGGGAAAAATGGGTCTCTGGATGTGATAAGAGATCACACTCTAGAATAAAGCATACTTTCAAAGTTAGGTATTTGAAACATTTCTGAGAAAACTATAACAATGTTTCATAGCTCTGGAATCAAACAGCCTGATTCAATTTCAGGCTCTGCCACATTTTTGCTGGGATCCCTCGTATAAATTATTTAGCCTCTGAGTTTCAGGTTCCCGGTCTCTCCACCGGAGATAACAATGGTACTTACTCACAGAGTGATGATTAAATGAAACAGCAACATACATGTAGGGCTTAGCATGGTGCCTGCCACATAATAAATTCCCAATCAATGGTGGCAATCATTAATAAGTTGTGAATAAATAGCCTTATGTTTCAAGTTATTATATAAAAGTTAAAGTGGAAAAAAAACCCATCTTAAACTCCAAATGATGGCAAGCCCAGGACCTCACATTTTGTAGGGTTTGAGCACTTATTTTTCTGGTTTAATTCATACACTGATGCAGTTTCCACTTTTCTGGGGCACATTTCTGTTCAATGAGAGGTACCTCTTCTATCTACGGGAGACTATCACACAGTATTTGAAGTCTGTTCGTTACTCACGAATAGTGAGAATCTGGTTCGGTGCCAACTGCACAGTGAGTGTGGATTTACTCAGGAAGCTACAGGCCCTAAGTGGACCTTCTACGCCGAAACAGCTCTCTGGGCAGGACAGCAGGAGATCTGCTTTGGCCTTCCCTGGACGCCCCTCTGCCTGAGTCAGGGACATATGCCGTGTAACCTACAGTGGTGTGATTGTGTTGCAGACGTTCTGCTCTTCTAAAACAGAGATCAAAGGCAAACTCTGAATGACTCCTGAGTCTAAATGTTTCTCATCTGAGTAACCAGGTCAGCTGCTGTGTAACAGAGGTCAAAGGCTTTTGCTAAAAGATAATACAAAATATTAGTAATGGCCACAGATTGAGAACTTAATGTATCAGGTACCTGTGTGGATGTTTTACAGGAATTGTCTTATTTAATTCCTACAACCGCTTTCTGAGGGGAGGAGTATTATGAAGCCTACTTTGTAGATGAGCTAGCAGGCACAGAGGAGTCAAGTGATTTGATCAGATCTCACAGCTGGTAGAGTCTGGATTTGAACCCAGACCTTCGTATTCCAAAACCAGAAGGCTTAATTAACTGCTCTGTTACCTTTTAGGAGAGCTAATTTCAATCTGGAGACAAACAGAAACACCTGTTTTTCTGGAAAGTACTTTGTCTTGGTGTAGAGCCACACGACCGATTCATGACAGCCTGTGACAAAACCCAGACTGATCCCAGGTCTGTTCTAAATAACAATAATAAAGACAATGGATACTAATTCAACAGAGGTAATAATAGCTGCAGTAATTTAGTGAATAAGTATTCGATGCCAGCCACCATGCTCAGCACTTTAAAATTAACACAACCACCACTGCAACTGCAGCCCTGCTGTCTAACAAGCCTGCCTTTGCCTCTAACGCTGCCAGTTAGCCTTTATCTTCTCTCTTTCTCTCCAGCCCTCTCATCTTCCTCACTTTGAAAATAAAATTCGCAGTGAGAATTAAATGAGACAACGTGCAATAGACACTTACACAGTGCCTATGAGACGGTGGGCCCCGATAAATGCTAGCATTACTATTACCCCTTTTCTAAGGAAGAAACCAAGGCTCTAGAAAAAGTGGATGGACTGAGGCCTCATGACTAGCAAAGTCCATTTGTAAACTCTGGGTCAGTTTCACTCCACAGCTGGATGAGTCTTTGCACGTGACCCATGGCCCTCACACCTGCCCATGTGTCAGAAACATCTGGGCAGCTCATTTAAAATCCAGGGTCTTTGCCCCCATCCCAGGAGACTCTGATTCAGCAGGACTGGACTTTCAGGCTGTGCTGCTGCAGGGCCACGTTGGAACCTGCTGCTCTGGCTCTTGCCGCCACCTCAGTTTCTGGGTCCCTTCTGCCCTGTCCCACATACGGGATTGTATCTGTTATCCGTGACTGCAGCAAACCTTCTGTGTTAGCCAGGCTACCATGGCAAAATACCATGGACTAGGTGGCTGAAACAACAGGAATTTATTTTCTTACAGTTCTGGAAGCTGGAAGTCCAAGATCAAGGTGCAGCCTGGTCAGTTTCTAGCAAGGCCACCTTCTCACTGTGTGCTGTTTTCTCTTCTCTTCTTATAAGGGCACTAATCCCATCACACGGGTCCCACCCTCATAACCTAATCTAAACCTGATTATCTCCCCCAAATCCCATCTCTAAACAATGGGGTTTAGGACTTCACCATACGAGTTTTGTAGGGACTCAATTCAGTCCAGAGCATCTTCTTAATTAATTGAAGACGTTCTCCCTTTCTATTTCACTTCATCAGCAATAGTCTTTAAAAAAATTAAAAGATATTGGCTGAACTCTTGTTTGCTGGGCACTGTACCCAAAGGACTATTTATTTATTTATTCACTATTTATATTTGGTCTGCTTTCAAAAAAATACACGATGGTTTCTGGGAGTTTAAAACAGTCACAGGAAACACTGGCAGGACCTACCAGTTTGCACGCTATAGAAAAGCAGGGTAATTTTCCTGGTTGTGTTTTCATTGCCCTGTTGTTATCATCATTCACAAACGTGGCCGTCTGCCCCGACAGCTGTGTCTTTCCTCCAGTTACACGCTCGTCTTGCTCTCCCAGGTTTCTGTTGCTGGGTACAGCCACTGAGTCATCAGTCGGCTTTGGCCTTCACGTCCCTCAGCAGGAGCAAAAGGCAGCGTCTTTGTCTAAAGTGCTGATCTGAACAACTCGCATCTCATGTTCCGGAAATGCACATGATGATGATGATAGCAGGTAACCTTCACTAGTCACTTACAGTGAGTGAGCTGGGCACAAGTGGACTTCATCCTCTTAGCAACCCTAAGAGATCCATTTTCCATTCTGCAGAAGCAGAAACCCAGGCTCGGAAGGGCCAAGTGTATTGTCCAAGGTCATACACAGCCAAAAAATCAGGGAGCCACAAAACCATGCACTTTCCTGCTTCTGTCTCCCCCAGACTGTTTTCATCTCCTGAAATGTTCTCTCCTGTTGCATTCCTCTGACACCTTGGCTTAGAAATAGGGTGTCTCATTGGCCAGGCTTTCCACATCACGGAGGTGATAGAAATAAACAGGGAGTAGAGAGGGGGTGTCAGGCACCATGAAAAACCCAACCACCACCAGTCCAAAGAGACAAGAGAGTAAAACAGATTCCTAGACCCAAGTCTCACTACTGACATTTAGTATTAAAACTGATTTCAAGAGACAACCTCTGGGATAGTTGAATAATTATTAATACAAATCCAATTGAATAAACTCTCATTTTCCTTGTCATGTACTAGAACCACATTCAGAACCTAAAAATCACTGTTCAGTTGGAAAATCTGAATACGCAGGAGGTCTAAAATAAAGTCAAACGAATGCAATTCAATTCTATTTTATAAACATGGTTTGGTAAGAGGCATTTTTAAAACACTATTTCCCTGTCCAACATGTATTTACCAAATAAAACACATAAACTACACTCCAGAAAGCTTCCAAATTTAAAAGAAAAAAAGTGATGCACCATTTCTCTGGCATTTGTACCCAGACTTCTTTTGCGTAAACAATTCTCATCAATATGAAATGTATATATCAAGATGAAGGAATTAAGACTGAAAACCTATTCTCCAGAGGAGACTGACCTGCTTCTCGCTAGCATGTTCCCGTCCCCAGGGCCACTCCCAGTGTCCTCGGGGAGGCCTGTCTGGTAGCTGGTCCCGTAGCCCCCTCAAATGCGGCCCTTAGAAGCCATGTCAGATGGTTTCAAGTTGAGGTCTGAGATATTCTATGTACCTTTATAGGTATCTATAAATACACTGGATGTTAACTTTTTTAGAATTAGATTCGTGTAGAATAGCGTAGTGGTTAAATACAGAAGTTCTGAGATTAAGAGATATAGATTTAAATCTGGGTTCTGTGATCCCAGTATGTCATCTCTCTAAGTCTTGGGCCTCATATACAGAATGAAGATATTGGTGGTATCCATTTCCCAGAGATGTTGCGAGGAGTATGTAAGAAAATGCCTGTATATCACTTAGCAAAGCCAGCGTATAGTGAGAACCAAATAATAAATAATAACCAACACAATTATTACTACCATCACCACTACCAACACCGCATTACGACCACTATCATTACTGTTAGTATGACTACTATTACCGTTACTCCTCCTCCTCCTCCAGCTACCACCATCACTACCACTGCTAACACAACTACACTAGTAATAGTATTGCATCTTAATAAATTTTTTAAAAAATGTTTTCTTCCATCCTCATTTTCCCATGTGTCCTTTTACTCCTTCTATTTGTAATAGGAAATGAAATTATTTTTCCTGCCAAATGAGTCACTCGAGATTGGGACATTAATTTATTTGAGCAGATGTGTGTCAGTGTTGCTCTGAATAAAAGGTCCCAATATGCTCTGCTGACATATTTCATAAAAAAGTGAAGTGTGGGTTATACATAAATTCATATTTCAGCTCAAGTGCCACTTTCTTTCAAAAGCCTTTGGCCCACATTGATGTCTCCCTTCTCTGAAACAGCCATCATTCTATTCTCTAATTCTTTTATACTCATGAGACTTATTTCCCCGATTAATAAGCTACCTGCAGGCAGTCTTTAGTACCATCAACATAGTAGGCATTCCAAAAATATTGATGTATGAAGATGGTATTGAATAAACCAAGACTCTGAGCTCCATATAGATATTTATGAATATTTGCTCATGTAACCCAAAGGGGCTCACAAGATGCCATCAGGGTTCAGTCTTTCTCCCTCTCCCAGATCTGCTTCCCTCTCTGTTGTTTCCAGGCAGACTCAGCCCTTGCGTTAGTGAGCTGTGTTCATACCCTCGCAGCAATGTGTCCATAGGAAAATAGGTTGCCTTTCTCTGGGCACTCCTACTATGAGCCAGGCTGGGCTGCTTTGCCTGGAGCAGGCTTGAGTCATGCGGCCACCCCCGAGCTGCGGGGTACCGTCAGCCCCACCCAATCACTGAGCTAAGTGGGGAGGAGAAAAGTCTTCCCCAAAGAAATTTTGGAATCAGGGGAATGGACTTTGGCTGGGAGAAAAGCCTATGCAGAGATCTCACTTGTTTTTTGTTACTACCTGAGCTCTGAACAGTAAAAATACATAGTAGGTGTTCGTGGTAAATTTTGAGACAGAGTTTTATGCATGAGGTCTTTAACCTAAATTCTAATCTGTTTATCCTTTCTGCCTGATTGACACTTTTCGGCCAGATCCTAAATATGTGGAAATGGTTCACTTAAAAGCAACATCATTTAGATTAATGCAGGGGTGGCAGGACCATAAAGGACAAGTGTCAGCCTGTCCTCTTGGTGGCTGCCCCTTCTCCCCCAAGCCCCAGACTGAAGTAACGCCTCCCTCCTCCAAACTTTGGCTTTACTTAGCCCATATACGTGCTATGGCACTTGCCATATGGCCTCTTTGTTCTTATGTATATTATTGAAGATTCTTGTTTAAATGATAGAAATCTAAAAGCCCTCAGGAAAAAAGAAAAAAAAAACCCAACCCGACAAGAATTATGAGCTCACAATACTGAACAGTCCAGGGTAGTTCTCCATCAGAATGATCTGATGCAAGCTTTGCATGATGTCAACAGAATGGGGTTTTGTTCCCTATTTCTTTGACCACATCCTTAATGCTTACTTCATTCTCAGTCCCACTGCTTGCAAGACAGCTGTTACAGCTCCAGCCTTTGTCTCTTGTTCACTCCTAATGGAAAGAGAACAATTTTTTTTCTCAAGATCCCCATGATCTCAGATCCCTTGATTCTCAGGGGCTCTAACTAAGGCTAAGTCTATTACTGACTCAATCACTGCCCAAAGCAACCAGGCACACCGATTGACTGGTTTAGGTCTCGGTCACATGCTTCATTCTAAGGCTAGGTTTTGGATAAAAACAAAGCACAGGTCTACAAATAGGGAAGGAGTTGTTCCCAAAAGAATGTCCAATCTAGAATCAGGAAGGAACTGTATGCCAGGGCCATAGGAGCAGCAAATGTGAAATATGACTCTCCCTTTAGATAATGTGTTGACTCATCATCTTGGGCACAATATCTGGCATAGTGCATGCCACATGCTGATGGGGTGCTTAATAGATGCTTGCTAGAGGGAGATAGGAAGGAAAGTACTGACCAGGCTGGAGGAACCATTGTTTTGTCATTTCTAACACATTTGCCATTTGCCACATTAGTCAATCTCATCTTCCTGGGAGTGCATATTTGCAATGGGATTTGGAATTCGGGAATATGAAGTTACTCATTAGTTTGATTAGCTTTAGCTTGTGCCAACTAAAAGTTTTCCATAAGCATTAGCTGTTTGCCTCCTTACTTGAAATGTTTCTTGGTAAAAGCACCAGGGAAGAAATAATTCAAGTCTAAATGAGGCAAAATTCTTACCTCTTGGCCTCTGGAATTATGCATGGAGCCCCAGAGCCGTATGATGGAAGAAATAATGCCCATATTGGAAAGAATTTAAATGGCCACTTACAGAATTAGCTGGAGAACTGATTTAGCAGAGTCTACCTTGGTGAAGAAATTTGCCTTCCCTCTGAAGTCTGCTACACTTTTGGTCCAGCGAATGTTTAATAGTAATAATGGTCTGTCTGCACAGGGCTTAACGACAAGATGAAAACAGAAACTGAACCAGCTTCAGTGGTGCTTCTTCTGAGTAGATATCATTGGTACGATATGAGGCTCGTTCTTTTCTCACTTTTCCTCAAAGACCAGATTATCTGAACATGAACATGTGCTATGGTTTGAATGTCCCATCCAAAACTCATGCTGAAATTTAATTGCCATTGTAACAGTTTTAAGATGGGAGGCTTTTAAGAGGTCATGAAGTATAAAGCTTTTAAGAGGTCATTAAGGCCATGATGGGGGGGGTGGTTAGTTATTGTGGGAGTGGGTTCCTGATAAAAGGATGCATTTGGCTTCCTCCACTTCTCTTTCACACTCATTCTCTTGCCCTTCCATCTTCTGCCAGGGACGACACAGCAAGAAGGCCCTCACCAGATGCAGCCCCATGATCTTGTACATCCCAGCCTTTGTAACTGTGAGTCAAATAAATCTGTTCTTTATAAATTACCCAGTCTGCGGCATTCTGTCATAGCAGCGCAAGACAGACTAAGACGACATGAGAATTGGAAATTACAAATTCAGAATCATCGATTTTCTTATGCCCTGTCAAAGCCACTTAACTCTCCTGGGCCCTTCACTGCATTGCTTGTCTCTACCATTAGCCACAAAGGAGAGGTGGGCTTAGGGCCCTCTGATGAGGATTGATGAATCAATACCTGTAAATTCCTTCCGAGTCTTAATTCTTACGAGCTCAACTTTTGTTTTTTTCCTAAAAGGAAAATTACCCATGTTCAGTATAATTTTTATTTAAAATGATCTTGAATGAATTGTTGGAAGACAGGAGAAGCCACATTGTTGAAGATTTGGCAAAGGTGTGTTTTAGAATGTAACATCACTGGTAGGTAAGATACTCTATTTGTATGGTAAAAACTCAACTAAAGAAACTCAGCTAGGGAAACATCAAAACTATGAATTTTTATTTTAAGGCAACTATCAAATTGTTATTAGTCACTGGGTGGCTTGGTGACAGAGTCCTAAAGGGATGAATGACCTGTTTATGGGGTAACAAACAAGAACCAGGTGAGAAGTGGGAATGACACAGAAAAAGGCCCAAAAGGATGGTTTTGGCTACTAATTTACTTTTTAGTTTATTCAATTCCATTAGACACAGGACATCACTCTGCTAAAATTATTGTCTGCCACTACGGTTTTTGGAAAGATTCAGAATGGTTTATCAATGTTAAGCGCAAAAGCTTAGACAAAAATATTGTAATTAATTTTTAAGAATGCCAAAGTTTATTTCTGGCTCGATGTGGAGAACTTTGGAGAAGAATAATGGGCACCATGAGATGTCTACTGAAACAGAAAACAATGGTAGTAGAATTCGTACAATGGGCTTCAAGATGCAATAGGAAATAAGCATTTTTCAATGTGTCAGATTCTGAAAATTGCTGTAAATAGATATAATCTATAGAAAAATGGAGACCAATATTTAGGTATATTATATAAAAACAATTTCAACATTTAAAACAAATAACATTTTCTTAATTTTCAGAATAGCAAAGGCCCATTGAATAAATTTTGGAAAATTCTTAAAAGTTTAAAAAAGATTAAAATTATCTACTCTCATTATTCAGAAATAGTTACTTTTTAAGTATTTCAGCATATTTTCTTTCATACTTACCTTATATTTACTTTTTCCTTTTTTAAAAAACTTTTTCCTAAGTCTTTAGAAAAATTTGGAAATTAGGGAAAATATAAATAAATTTAAAAGTTATTCATAATTCTATCAGAAGCAGTAACCCTGTTAATATTCTGAATATATCAGCTTCCATTACTTTATATTTTTGCCTGGTTTTCATATATGTAACTGTCTTTCCCTCCCCCTTAAAATTACAACCATGAGAGCCATCAATTCCACTCTTCGGCATCTGTCCCAGAGAAGTGAAAACTTATATTCGTATGAAAACTTGTGCACGAATATCCATAGCAGCTTTATTTGTAATAGCCCAAAGCTGTACACAACACAAATGTCTTTCAATGCCTGAAAGGTCAAACAAACTATGGTACATCCATGCCACAGACACTGCTTAGCACTAAAAAAAGAAGAATTATTTATACATATAAAAACTTGGATGAATCTCAAAAGAATTATGCTAAGTGAAAAAAAGTCCACTTTAAAAGGTTGTCCATTGTGTGCATTTATATAACATTCATGAAATGCTAAAATGTTAGAGGTGGAGAACACATCACTGGTTGCCAGGAAAGGTGGGTCAAGGTGGTGCCAGTTCTATAAAAGAGCAGCATGAGGGATACTTATGATGGAACTGTTCTGTACCTTGACGGTGGAGGTGGCTACATGAATGACACATATAAAATGATATAGAAATAAACACACACACACACACATACACACACACAATGGGTGCATGTAAAACTGGTGAAATCTGAGTAAGGTCAGTCGATCGCATACTGCTAATTTCTTGGTTGTGGTATTCTAGTACAGTTGCATACCATGTCGCCATTGGGGGAACTCTCTGAAGGCAATTACGGCAACTCTGCATCATCTCTTACAACTGCATGTGAACCTACAGTTATCTTAAAATAAAAAGCTAAGACAAAACACATGAAAGACAGAACCAAATCAAAATAGAACGTAAGCATTTTACCATGCAAACATAACTTTAAATGAGAAAACTCTCTGTAAACATGATTTTAATGCCTACGTAATACCCTATTACAGAAACATTATTTACTGAACCGTTTCTCTAATAGCGGATATTCAACACTGAGCTGTGTGTAATGTTAACATACCACAAATAACAGTGCAAAGACCTTTGTGCCTAAAACTGTATCTTATTTCAGAATGTTTCCTTAGAAAAATATTTCATAAAATGATTGTTGTAAGATATTAACATTTGTAATGCAAAAATAAAGTTCTATGGTTAAATATATTTGGGAGACAGCTTTGTTCATTCTAGGAATTCTCAGTCTTTAATAGACAAACATAAACTGCGAATCACCCAGAGGTGATAATTTAATCAATGTCTTCAAAATTTATTCTCTCTAGAAAACGCCCTGATAAATTAAAGATGACTACTAATTCTTTGATTCTATTCCCCCTGTCCCCCAATCTCTGAATCTGGGTGGGCTTTATGTCTGCTTTGATCAGTAGATTACTGTGGAAGAGATACTGGACCAGCTTCTGGGCATAACCCTTAAAAAAATGGCAGATTCTACTTACTGTCTCTTGAAACACTCTGTTTGAGGGAACCCAGCAGCCATGTCGGAGTCCAGACATCTTGCAAGTGCCATGTCAGCCCAAGCTAGCCACATGGAGAGCCTGTGTGAAAAGAAGGAGGTGCTCAGCCAGCTCCAGTTGTTCCAGCAATCGCAGTTCAGGCATTAGACACACAAATGATGCCATCTTGGACATTTTAGCCCCAACAGAGGCAAGTGGAGTAAAACCAAGGAACCAAGCCGATAGCCAGAACCAAGACTCCAGACATACAATATCAATGAAACGTCCCCAGATACCTCCAGCCACTTGATAATCCAGCAGAAGCTTGAGTCATTGTGGGGTATAGATGAACCACTTCCACTATGCCCCGCCCAGATCCCCAAACCATAAAATCATGAGTAAAATAAAATGATTGTTTACACCACTAAATTTAAGGTTGTTTGTTACACAAACCTAACAACTATAGATAACCGTTACGCTTCCTTTTTTAAATTTTTTTTTTTTTTTTTTTTTGGTCCAAAGATAATACAACATAGTGTTTCAGGTCATTTGGCTTTAGAACCAGGGTATCAAAATAGTCTATAATGTACTAGTAGTGTGATTTTGGCAAATTAAACTCTTTGAAACTGAGTTTCCTCCTTGGTAATATGGAAATAATAATAGTACTTACTTTACTTGATACAAAAATGAGATTATGACTGTAAAGTGACTAGTACCATGCCTGGTACATAGTAAGAGCTTAGCAATAATTTCATCCACTCTAACACTGGTCAACTAAGGCCATGTTGTACAGAAGAGGAATTACTACATTAAAGAATATGTGCATTTCTTATTTCTTAACATACATGGCCAAGTTTCTTTTCAGACAGTATGTGACAGTTTGCAACCATTTGTATAGAGTGAAAGGTTGAGAAAATTTTATTTTAGAGCTATCTTTAATGGACCGGACAGTAAATATTTTAGGTTTGGAAGCCTGTTTCTATCACAACTAATCAACTATGCTGTTACAGTGTTAAAGCAGCCATAGGCAATTTGTAAAAGAACATGCATAGCTGTTTCCAATAAAACTTTATTTATAAAAATTGAGGTGGGCTGAACTTGCACTGCAGGATTTAGCTTGGCAATATCTGTTCTAGAGGTTGGACCAAGAGACTTTTCACCTTGGAGATGTACTAATAAAAGTGTTGAGAATATGAGAAACTCAGTCTAGGATTTAATACTCTACATGCCCTTGTGGGCTCTTCTCCTTAAGGAAAATTGGTTACTTTGTTAGGCATATAGATGAGCACCCAGAACAGTGTAGCTTCAATTTGACCATATCGCTTCTTGCAAGATTAGCTATATCAGCTGCTTCTACAAACTTTAATTGGTAATGGTCTATGCACAAGGCATATGTAGTCTAGTACTTGGTTAAGTTTGCAATTAGAAAAGTCAGCTTTTTTCTTGAAGCAAAAGCGATTTGGATTCTTTTTTAAGCACAAGTAGATATTCAAAGTTAACTAAAGCAATAGGCATAATCACTAAATATAGACAGTGGGCTTTGACAGAAAAAGGCCTGGGTTGGCAAAGAGAAGGCCTGAGTTCTACTTCCACTCTTAGTTTCTAACTAGTTGTGTGACTGTGGGGAAGTCACACCCCTGGGCTTCAACATGCTATAAATTTATAAAAGGGACTAATATTTCCTTCACTGGCTACCTCACAACATTTAGAAAAATATAAAATGCCACATTAAATTTATAAATCTCATATTGCAACGTAGTTAACTATTTATGTGTCATCTCCCCAATTAGAATATGAGCTCCTTGGGGACAGGAATTATGCCTTGTGAATATTTAAATCTCCATTTCTTGACACAGTGCTTTAGCATACTGAATACTCATTAAATATTTGCAAAATGAATAGCTTAATGGATGGATAAATTAATTAGTTTATAAACTCAATGATTAAGAGCAGAAATTAAAATGAGATTTATTTGTCATGAAGCAAATCAATAAATTTTGAAAAAATATTTGAAGTGGAATCAGCATTATTTACACCAGTAATTATACTGGGCCCTCTTCTTTAAATCCCTAAGATATGAAAAGACTTTCTATGTCAGATGACTCACTGTAGCTGTCAGCCAACTTTTATTCTGAGAATGCATATCAGACATAGATGTTGGCCCTACTTTTAAACTAAACGTGATTGATTTTTCCAAAAGCCATGTGCTAACTGTCATTTGTAACCTTGAAAGAGCAATGATAGGAAAAAAAAATCACTGTTGGTTTTTATTCTAGTGTTATGCTTAAAAGTAACATTTCTCTAAGAAACCTAAAGTGAAATTAAAACAGATGGATGCATTAAAGAAGCACCTGTAAAGTTAATTGATGCTTTAAGGCAATATCATTTAGAGGAGCAGATCATGAGCCCTTTAAACAGTGGTACATTCCTTCTTCTTCACTGGTCAGGTAGGCCCCCCCTTGAATGCAACTCAGAGCCTTAGGAAGCTTTGGAACTCTCCACCTGTTGGCAAATCCATGGGGCTGAAGAATTGCTGTAAATGGTATTTTAGGTCTAATCTGAGGAACTCATCAACAGCTTGCAAATAAGTGTTTCTCACAAAACATCTTTTATAAGGAAAAATCTCCATGGGTGCGACTGTTCAATTATAGATGTACTTAATGGACTGGACGCTAATTTTAATGCAAATGGTTTCCTTGGCAATACTGTGGTTTTTAGTGTCTTCAGGTGAGAAGAGATTGCGTTAACCCTGCCTATCAGGGCTCTCTGGCTGCACTGACATTACTGTGGGAAGAGGAAATAACCAGGATTTTGAACGAAGTCTTGGTAGGGATTGTTGTTAATCAGAGTGACTGTTTCTCCCCTGAAAATGCAGGTGAGGAACATTATTTCCTTCTCAACTCCTTCCTACACAGTAGGGACACCTATAGGAAAAAGGATTCATATAGAACCTTGCTTCCCTGACCAGCATATTTTGCACAATTCTGACTCTAGTTATCTCAATTCTTTTCCTCCTCTGGAAGAAGCAAGTCATGGGATAGACTCGGTCATGCCCCGTTGGTGTGCACACAGACTCAAAGTCCCCAGGACAGAGAATTAAGGAAACTTGCTCTTTCCCATTCTTGTTTATCTGAATTTACATAATTCTGAAAGTAAGCTGCATTTTACAATTTATTTTTTTTAACCCATATGCATTTGCCTTTTACAGGGCCCATAATGTAGGTAGAGTGTGTGTTACCACCCCAGACTGGGAGAAGAGCAATCAGAGGAGGTGAAGGGACTTGTAGGAGCTATGGTGATTATTCTACCACAACCAATAATTCTTTTATTTAAACCAAAATTCACTGAATGACTCTAGGGAATGAAGCATCAGACTCATCTATCGTAAATTTACAGCAGATCCTTGGGTGTCACACATAGTCACTTTTCACTCCTTGATCAGCTACAAGTTACTATTCCCCAATCTATATGAAATGGGGAAACTGAGGCACAGAATGGTGAATTGCTCCAGGTGATACAACATAATAGTGACCAAGAAAGGTAATGCTGTTAGTGTATTTAAACCTCCTAATAGAAATCTCAAGCTTTGTTTTCCAACATTATAACAATTTTCAAACACACAGCAAAGTTTAAGAATTTTGCAGCAAACACAGTATTAGTCAGGGTTCTTCAAAGAAATACAATGAATGGGATGTATAGAGATTCATAGAGAAAGAGAGGCTATATAGAGATTTATCATGAGGGTTGACTCAGGTGCTTGTGGAGGCTGAGAAGTCCCACAATCTGCCATGTGCAGAATTACTATCTCTGTGTCCTGGGTGGCTAGAGGCTTCTTTCTTGGTAGCAAGCTGTGGGGACAGTGGCAAGGTCTTAGGAGGCCAGGCATACTGCAGATGAACAACGATCTGATGCTCTTCCTGTCAGCTCTGGGTTCTTCACACACAGACAGCTGCCCTTCCTTGGGGCACTGAGAGCTGAGCATCTGGAGAGCAGCAAACTTAATTAACTTGAAGCAAGACGAGCACAGCAGAAGAGATAATGGTCATAAGCTCCAAACTTGCAAATTAAAATGCAGAAGGCACTGGGGGTCACACACTCAACTCATTTATAAACGATGCCTTCCCATTGAGTTTCCAAAATGAGTCTGTGCAAAACTAATCCTTGACCCCCAAAAAAAGCAAAGCAAAGGGAAAAGAGCTAGACTTGGCACTATGTACATTTAATGCATCTTCAAATTCACCAGGGAACTCCCTCTTTCGTTGATCTCTTGTAACTAGGCCTGGGCTTGAAAATTAAATGTCTTTCTATTTAGATCTGTTCAAAGGTCAAATATACCTGCATACTTGATTGTCCAGGGGAGTGATTTTTTTTTTTTAAGACAGAGTTTACTCTGTTGCTCCAGCTAGAGTACAATGGTGTCATCATAGCTCACTGCAACCTCAAACTCCCAGGCTCAAGCAATCCTCCTGCCTCAGTCTCCCAAGTAGCTAGGACTACAGGCATGCACCACCATGCCCGGCTAATTTTTTCTATTTTTGGTAGAGACGGGGTCTCACTTTTGCTCAGGCTGGTCTCGAACTCCTGAGCTCACTCCATCCTCCCACCTCAGCCTCCCAGAGTGCTAGGATTACAGGCGTGAGCCACCGCGCCTGGCTGGGTTTTAATGATATTTCCTGGCATTCATTGCCAGCTGAGACTCATGAAGTTAGCCCTCAAGCAGGTCAAACAGCAGAACTGGTTGGGTATTTTTTAGCCTTTCTGCATTCCTAATGATGTTTCAGTTCTCAATGCAACCCTGGTGCACAGTAGGTCTAGTTGGCATAAACAGAAGGGCTGTGGTATTCCTGAAAAGCACATGGGTTTCAAAGTCAAGCAGACTCAAATTAGAATGCCAGCCTTAGCTCTTCATGGCTGTGTAACCATAGAGGCCACTTCGCCTCTTTGAGCCTTGGTTTTCTCACCTGTAAAATGGCTACAATAATAACAATCTCATCCAGTGAGGAGGAGGACTAAGTGAAATAATGTATATAACACTTGTGGCATAAAACCTGGCATGCAGTGGGGGCTCAAATATGGAAGCAATTGTTTTTCGTTTGTGACTAACAATAAGAAACAAACACGCTCCTATGCTGTCTTGCCCCTGCAAAGAATCATATAGTAAGCTTGGAATTTTTTAGCTCTGCCTACTAGGCATCAAGATCCCATTATTAAGATAAGTTCTTTTATTTATTCAGTTATTCAGCTAAAAAAGTCTGTATTTATACATCAAGCCCCTTTTGAATGCAGAAAACTGTGACAGCCTCTAGATAAAGGAAAGAGAGACAGTGCCAGGCCTTTCCTTATGAACTTAAAATCGTGTTGAGGAGCAAATGTTCCCAATATTTCTTACATATTCTGAGCAATTAAAGCTTTTGTAATCAAAGTATAAATTCTCATTCTGTTTGTTTAATTTTGAGATCCACAAAATAAAATATTAAAAAGCAACCCTCACTCTTTAAAAATGTCACGTTATATAACTAATATGGAAAAATAGAGATGAGAGAATTTTTACATGTCATTTTATTCTATTCACAGTGGAAACAAATTTAGTCTGAGTGAGCCTAAACATGAATACAGAAATGCCTCAGCCAAGAAGGATTTAACTGCTGAAAAAGGGAAGTAACAGGAAGTATTTTAGACATTCAAACCTACCCAAACAGTGGCATTTTCCTAGTGTTAATGGTTTTTATTTTTTTTCTTTCTTAGGTTATAGCTAGATAACCAAAGGAGTGGGGACATGTATCATTCAATAATTTGATCTGCTGCTTCACATGAAATTTTTTATAATTATATTAATCATAACAATGATGATAATAGCAGTCAAAACATGATCCAAGCATTTTCCATGCATTTTCTTTTTGAATATCCACAACAAGCTTCATGGCTAAATAACT
>CAUYRT010021450.1:0-54791 GCA_963574885.1 Lepilemur ruficaudatus | reverse complement strand
AAAATGAAACAAAAAATTAGCCAGGTGCGGTGACTCTAAGCTGTAGTCCCAGCTACTTGGGAGGCTGAGGCAGGAGGATCGCTTGAGCCCAGGAGTTTGAGGTTGCTGTGAGCTAGGCTGATGCCACGGCACTCACTCTAGTCCGGGCAAGGGAGTGAGACTCTGTCTCAAAAAAAACAAAACTGCAGTCTTTGACACCAACACCTGGAGAATTGATGTCATTGATCCGCTCCAAAGCCTAACATTGCATCAGACCCTGCAGCTGTCCATAATACCGAGGCTCCTTCAAGAGCCCACCCTGTGGTGTCCCGAGGCCTCACCCTGTCACCGATATCCTATTTTTTTTTTTTTTTTGAAACAGTGTCTCACTCTGTTGCCCGGGCTAGAGTGCCGTGGCATCAGCCTAGCTCACAGCAACCTCAAACTCCTGGGCTGAAGCAATCCTTCTGTCTCAGCCTCCCAAGTAGCTGGGGCTACAGGCATGCGCCACCATGCCCAGCTAATTTTTTCTGTATATTTTTAGTTTGCCAATTAATTTCTTTCTATTATTAGTAGAGACAGGGTCTCGCTCTTGTTCAGGTTGGTCTCGAACTCCTGACCTTGAGCAATCCACCCGCCTCGGCCTCCCAGAGTGCTAGGATTACAGGCGTGAGCCACCGTGCCCGGCCAATATCCTAACTATTTAGATCAACCTTACACAGCATTTCTTTATAGATCTCCCACTGTATGTATCTCCCTATACACTGCTATTTAGTTTTGCTTTTCTTTTAACTTTCTGAAAATGATATTTTACTGTATGTATTCTTATACTTCATGTTTTCATCGCCCAGCATATGTTTCTTGGATTCATCCACACTGTGTGGGCTCCTGGTTCTCTGCAGAGGCAGAGCTGCTATAAACATTCTCGACGGGTCTCTTGGTTCCCATGGACGAGAGCTTCTCCAGGGTAAATACCAAGAAGTGAAACCACTGGGCAGGGCTGGATTTGTAATTTGTAAATTAAATTTAAGCTAATTAAATTTTAAAATTTAATTAAATTCAACGTAAAGCTAAAATTAATCAATTAAATTATAATTAATTTGCAGATTAACATTTGGTCCCCTTGATAAGTGCTTAGGGTTTCGGGACAGCAGCAGCCGCAGCCGCAGAGCACTAAAGCAGGTGCAGGGCAAGGGGCCACACAGGGAAACGGCCACCAGGCCGCCTGCACTGAGTCTTCATGCTCACCGCCCAGGCTGTCCAAGAGGCTGTGCCCAGCGTCAGCACACAGGGCACCTGCTGCTCCGCATCCTCCTCACCACTTGGTGCCATCAGACTTTTTAATTTTTTGTCAATGTAATGAGTGTGAAATGCTATCTCACTGTGGTTTCAATTTGCATTTCCTTGCTTACCCACGAGGGTGAGCAACTTGGGTGTGTGTTGATTACAGGGGACAGAGTTGCCTTTAGTTCTGTTCTTGCCCCTGGAAAACCACGTGGGCTTGGGAAGTTCCCTCCGCTCCTGGGGCCTCAATTTTCTCATCTGACCACTAGGGAGATACTGTTTCGTAGTTCTCTCCGTACCTGCCTGCCATCAGATCATATCCCTTTCAGATCATCTTTGTATCTTTGGCGCAGGGCCTGCCCTGGGCTGGTGTGCATGGGACTCTGTTGGGCCCACCCCACCTTGCTGGGGCCCAGAGAGAGGTGTGAGCCCTAAGGTGGGGCCTGTGGAGCGCACCCAAGAACTTCAGAGGCGGAATGAAAAGAACAGCCACTGTTTCTGCCTCTGATTCGATATCATCGTCTTCATTTGCAGATGAGTGGAAGGTCCTTTGCCCAAGGTTGCAGAAGTTGGCAGAGCTCAGCTTTAAGTCAGGTCTTTGCTTTTGTCCCCTGTTCCTGCCTGGACTCCCCACCAATGGGCTATGGAACTACCGAGACAGGTTTGCAGGAACAAGGGGGAGCCCGTCAAGCCAGAGCTTGGCTGGGATGGCCCACGCTGCCCACCTCTTTTGATTGAGATACAATTTCCACAACACCAAATTTTAAGACTGAGCATCTGAGACTCTGTGTGATGAGCTTAGGGGCAAGAGCATGATAGAGTATCAGAAATTGCAATGTTCCTCCCCCTCTTCCGCAACCTGCCAATGCCCTAACACCGGCATTGCTGAAATACCTGGGGTGGCTTCATCCTCCACCAGCCAAGCTGCTGGGGGACCAAGAGCAAGAGTAAACCGAGAGCCGGGGTGGGTGAGGACCACCTCTCCAGCCTCCTCCTGGGCAATGTCCCTTGAAAGTCATGTGGGCACCTCTGACCCTCTACCCATATAGGGATATGTACGTAGTGGTGAATCTATAAAGCATTCCTGTGTAAAGGATATCCTAAACATTCATTACACGTAGCTCTCGCTATGTTGCCTAAGCCAGTCTCAAACTCCTGGCCTCAAGTGATCCTCCCACCCCATGTCCAAAAGTCACCACCCTCCCCCACCCAGCTCCACCTTACCCTAGGGATCAGCATCACCATCCTCCACCCAGATACCCGCAGCGGAACCCAGGAGCTGCCTCCGCCCCTCCCCCACCCCACCCAGCCCTTCCCCGAGCCCTCTTGGAGAAGGTCTGTATAATTCATTGTCCAAACAGTGACACCTCTGAGAGGGAGCGAGGGCACTATTAATGATTAAGCTGGGACAACAGGCAAACACCAGGACGTCTAGCGATGGGACGTGGACAATAAGTAATGATCATTACCAGGCTGCTGCTACTGTAGCCACGAAGGCAACAGCCTGACTGTCCACCGTCAGGAGCTGCTCACAGGACGGGGTCTCACTCAGTGTTCAAAAATGCTGTTACTAAATAACTTTAGAAAATTTAAATAGAAAATAAAAAACAGCTGGGAAATGTCAATAATCAGGAAAAAAAATTTAATTAGAACAAATAATCAAGAAAAGATAAATGATGTTAAGTGACAAACACGCTAAGTGTCTCTGAGTATGTACACAAATGTACAAATATGGGCAGAAATGTGCATACTCTATGCACGCACAGAGAAAAGGCTAAAAGAAATCACACCATAGTTGAAATCCTAATTACCTCTAGATAGTTGGATTTCTGTTTTGGTTTTTGTATTTTTTTTTAATTTTTAATTTTTAAACATTTTTTATAGAGACAGGGTCTCACTATGTTGCCTGGGCAGTTATCGAACTCCTGGCCTCCAGTGATCCTCCTGCCTCAGCCTCCTGAATAGTTGGGATTACAGGCGTGAGCTACTGCATCTGGCTATACTTTCCAAATTTTTGATATGAGTTTTCAAATCAGAAAGGAGAAAAAAACCTTCAATTTTATTTCAAGAAATCAAAACAGATTCATTCATTTGTAAATGCTTGCTGAGCCCCTATGTCGGATAACTCACTGGTCTAGACCTTGGGATGCAGAAACGAGTGGACAGAGATGACCTTCTTGGGCTGCAGCTCTGTCCTTAGGCCTTGGGGTATGACCGAGAAGGGTGGAGAGGACCAGGCAGGCGGGCGGCCGGGAGGCCTTGCTGCTTGGATCTGATCGGAGGGAGGCAGGCCCAGGAAACCTGGAAAGGGGCTGTCTCGGAGGCTCGATTGCTGGGGGACAATGGCCCGGAGCAGCAGAGGGAGGCACAGGCCAGACCACAGACCTCATTGTCCATGACATTCTAAGTGAGCCTGGAAGCTGCCGCGCAGGTCTGGGCGGGAGACTGGCTGGACTGATGCCTTCCAGAGCTGCTTCTGGCATCTGTTCAAGAAAGGAGGGTCGCCTCGAACCAGAGGGCTGAAAGTCAGAGTGGGCCTGGCAGACGCCCCAAGGGGCAGCCAAGCAGCCTAGAACTGGCTGGGGTGGGGGAGTGGGCATGCAGGGGTCCAGGTGGACTAGAGCCAGGGACAGTGTCTCTTCTGTCCACTCATTCAACAAACATCCACGCACGCTGAGCCCGTAACTAAGACCTAAGACGGACACACAAAACTGACAGATGACGGGAAGAGCGGGGGGCTGGGGCTGGTGTAGAGTGCTTCGTGTGCATGCAGGGCAGGTGGCATCTCACTGCCGAGAGAGAAAGGGGGGCTGGAACAGCTTTCCGGGCAGAGGGAACAGCAAGCCAGAGCCGGTGCAGGGAGGTAGTGCTTGCTGCCCTCCTGCTCTCCTGTGGTTCCCACACTGTGCCCCTGCAGCCTAGTCCTGGCAGGGACTGGACATCTATGGCTTGGATTTCCCTGGCAGCTGTGGAGCCTCAGAGAACACCAGGCTGGAGGGGCAGAGAAGCCTGGGGCGGTAGGTACACGTGGGGATTCCATCTCTACAAAGCTCAAGATCAGGCACAACGAATCTGTGGTCACAGAAGTCAAAACAGCAGTTGCCCCTGGGTAGGGGATTGGCTGGATGGGCACCCGGGGAGTGAAGGAGACGTTCTACATCTTGATTTGGGTCTTGGTGACATAGGTAAATGCACTCACCTAAGTTCTTTAGACCATGTGCCTAAGATTGGAGCAGTCCCCTATGTGTGATTACACCTCGACACACAATGAAAAGGCTCCAGCATTTGCCGTCATCCCTGGGCAGAGGAGAGTCAAGGTCGCCGCCTCATGCAGCATGACCCAGGATGCCTTCGTCCAGAGAGCCAGAGCCAAGTGTCCCCACCACTGGCCATCACCTGCTGTGGCTGAGAAACCACAGGGTAGCAGGTATGGCGTGTGTGTGTGTGAACACGTGCACGTGTGTGAGTGACACGGCTGCACGTGCGGCGGAGTCAGAATAAAACAAACAGAAACCCAGTTCTGTGTGTGCCTGTGTGTCTTCAGCAGGCTTTGCCGAAGTCTCTCCTCCGAGAAATGATCAGTTGCTCAATTTAGAAGATAAATATAGACTCAGCAAAAGGTGGAGAGTGCAGGGCTGCTCCCCTCGGTGCAGAGGGCGCGGGGTGCAGCAGGCCTGGGTACAGGATGCCTCCATCCAGGTCTTGTCTCTGTTCTGCAGCAATCGCTGCCCAGCCTGGGCTCTGAGGGCAGGGCGCGGAAAGCAGTGCATTTGTGGCAAGTGGAACGGCTGGAGATGGCGTGTGCGACAGTGCAAATAAACCCGCCGAGAGGCCGCACATGCAAATAGGATCATCCGACTTTAGTACAGGGACCATTTCCCAAGGTGTGGGGAAGAATCGGGAAACCACAGGGCATGGCTCAGTGCCTCGGGGCCAGTGGGACAGCTGGGACTGTCCGCGAGTCACTGTCAGGGAAGACTCCTGCAGGAGCTGGGACATGGAGGGTTGTAAGCAGCCAGTGCGACCTGCCAGGAGAGAACAAGGGGACAGTGCCCTGAACTCACTCTCCTCCAGCCTCCACCCTCCCACCAACCTCCCCTTGCCAAGCCCCACCAGAAACCAGCACAAGTAGAAGTCACCCTTTAAAACTCTGTCTATAGGTGAGAGGTGAGAAGATAAATGATGGCACATTCTCATAACGGATTCCTGTTTAAAAGATTGTGGTAGCCCAGCTTGGTGGCTCACGCCTATAATCCCACAGACTGAGGAGGCCAAGGCAGGAGGATCACTTGAGGCCATGAGTTCAAGACAAGCCTGGTCAACAAATCAAGACCCTGTCTCTAAAACGATGAGAAAAAAAAAAAAAGGCATGCATGTGGCGCATGCTTGTAGTCCCAGCTGCTCGGGAGGCTGAGGCAGGAGGATCGCCTGAGCCCAGGAGTCTGAGGTTGCTGTGAGCTATGATGCCACTGCACTCCAGCCTGGGCAACAGAACAAGATTGCAGTAAGATTTATTGTACTCAGATCTGGGGGGGTAAAAGCAATGAAAAAATATAAAACTATCCTATTTCACTGTTAAAAATTACACAAACAGGTGCATAGCAAAGAAGTCTATTAGCTCTAGGAGGTGGCGTGGAGGGGGTGGTTGAAAACGTTTATACCATGCTTTATATTCGTTGCATTATTTGAGCTTGCAAAACTGAACATGAAATAGCTTTGTAATTTAAAAAAATTGTAAAGAAGGAAAAAAAAGAAGGAAACCCAAGGGAATGAACGGGCTGAGGAAGAGGCTACTCGCCACAGAGAGGCCAGATGAGCCATGGTCCGGACGCCCAGGGCAGGCAAGGAGGGACGGAGTGGAGGGCGGGGTCCCTGAGTGTTTAAGACACTCCTCCTCATTCCTCTCCTTCCTTCCCTTGGAGACAGAGCCTGGCTGGAAGCCAAGGAGGCAGCTGGTGGGGTCGGAAAATCAAACAAATATATTGAGGATATGGGAGCCAGGTTTCTCACAGTTGGAGACGGGAATTACAGATATGGGCGGGGGAAGGCCAGAAAGACCCCTGAGGAATTGGAGATGTCAGTGCGAACTTTTTATCTGTAAAGATGCAGGTGTCAGATGGAGGGGCTCCCACTGATCAAGGCTGGGATGGCAGGGGCATCCAAATGACAACAGAGACCACAAACTACTGCACAACACAGGTGTCCCGAAGTCCGCACTGATGCTCTTCCTCATGGTACAGTGCCACCCCACCAGGGTGGAAGGGGTGAGGGAAGTGGAGAAACCACCCTTTGGTAAGTATCGCAGTGGTGGTTGACTCAGGCAGGAGGGTTGGGGACTCAGGGATGCTGAGGCCAGGGGGTGGAGGGTGGATGAGGAACAGAATGTTGCAGGATATACAGTGTATTTTCCAAATCCAGTTTCAACAAAGTCTCCCCATCCCACACACTCTCCTCCCACACCCCTGTCAGGAGGTGAGTTTCCCTCCCCTTAAATCTGGGGAGAACTTAGGGACTTGCTTGGAACTAATGCCACGTGGTGGGAGTGATAGCTTGTGACTCCCAATCTCTCTCTCTCTCTCTCTCTCTCTCTCTCTCTCTCTCTCTCTCTCTCTCTCTCCCCCCTCTCAGCTGACACCATGGTGTGAACATCCCAAGCCACAGGGAGAGACCACATGTCGGCAGCTCCGGTGAATAATCCCTATTGAGCCACCTCCGCCCAGGAGCCACTGTGGAAGTGGACCCTCCAGCCACCAGCCTCAAGAGTCACTCCCGGAAGTTGGAGTCATTTCGGTGGAGAGCCAGGCATCATGCAGCAGTGAGGAGCTAGGCTGGCTGTGTCCTGCCTGAAGTCCCAGCTCACAGAATTCATAAGCACAATAAAATGGATTTTATAATGTCACTAAATTTGGGAGTAGTGTATTAGACAAAAATAGATAACTGGAGCACTGGCATAGTCTCAAGTATCTCTCCGCAAAGCACTTATCCAGTGCAAAGGAGACAGTGGTAGCTGCATAGTGGAAAGAACTGTTGGACACCAACTTGGCCATGTAACCAAGGTCCCTGTGATCACAAGTCATTGTCGTGTGCCTCCTGATGTGAAATGCTGGGAAGAACACAGCATCATTTCCTGCCAGCAATGCGTGGCCTGGTTCCAGTCACAAGGACATATCAAACAGACCCAGATTGAGACAGGTCTGACTTATCCGTGCTACTTTTATAGGCCCACATACATGTTTAATTTTAATTCACTTTGAAATCAGAAGGCAAACATGAATATAACAACAATGAATCCAGCATTGATTATATTCATCTTTATATCAATGCAATATGATATGTATTTTAATTTTTTTCCTTTTATTTTTCTTTCGTGTGTGTGTGTAGCAAGAGACTAACAAGTGCAAAAATGTACAGGGCCCACAAAAGCCATAATGCATCCTTGGGTTGGGGACATCCTACAGAATTAAATGTGCCAGTGCAGGTGGCGCCGGCACACTCTGCCCAGTCTGTCCCATGGAACGCAGCCATAAACCCCGCACAGATGCACAGTGCGGCTGAGAACTGGGAACGGTAAATGACAGTGGGCATACTGGGGAAGAATACTGAATTCTAAGTGTTACTCACCCAGTAATGAACCCCCTCTTTCTTTTTCCTCCAGTATCCCCCAGGCTAGACTCAATGTAGCCTGAAACTTAGAAATGCACATCAGTGTGGGGAGAGAGAGCTTCGGGAGAAGCCCACTAGCTCTGGCTGGAGGAATGAGGAAGGGGCCTCTTAACACGCAGAGAAAATAGGGTAAGTCCTGTTTGTCTTTTTTTCCTCCTCCCCACTCCAGTCTTTTTTGTCCCATCAATTTCATGTTGGTGGCAGCCACAGTGATAGCAATGGCAATGAAGGCCTTTGGAAGCCTAAAATTCTGAGAGTGGAACCCTCCTCTTTGAGCAGAGCAGTTGTGATTCCCAGGAAGATGAGTCTTTTCTTCTGTGTCTTCCACTGCTCAGCTCCTGGTGTGGATCTAGTCGTAGGGAGTATGTGGCAAAATGGGGGAAATAAAGCCACGGCTTTCTTGTCAGAGAACTGCAGAAGGGAGCTCCAATAAACTGGGAAGGACGAGGAAGATTGCGGAGTTGTTTATGAACTAGACTCACTCCAAAGATGTGTACATGTGGACCTGACTCTAAACACTGTCGCACACGCGGACTTTGAGAGCTGTGGAACCAACAATACCTGGGTCCCAGACTGGCCACTGGGTGGTGCAGCTGGGGACAGAGCTGACTAGCACTACAAAGGCTTTGAAAACAGAACTGACATTTAACCACAGCACACAGAACAGTCAGAACTTGCAGCCTGTTCCCAACCAAATCAACTGCCTGCTTAAACAATAATATCAACATTCTCTTTTTTTCTTTTTCTTTTTTTTTTTTTTTTGAGACAAAGTCTCACTCTGTTGCCCAGGCTAGAGTGAGTGCCGTGGCATCAGCCTAGTTCACAGCAACTTCAAACTCTTGGGCTCAAGCGATCCTCCTGCCTCAGCCTCCCAAGTAGCTGAGACTACAGGCATGCTCCACCATGCCCAGCTAATTTTTTCTATATACTTTTTTAGTTGTCCAGCTAATTTCTTTCTATTTTTTTAATAGAGCCGGGGTCTCACTCTTGCTCAGGCTGGTCTCAAACTCCTGAGCTCAAACGATCCACCTGCCTCAGCCTCCCAGAGTGCTAGGATTACAGGCGTGAGCCACCGCACCTGGCCATCAACATTCTCATAGGATTTAAACAGGACCTAGAATCCTATAACATATTTTAAATGTCCAGGATATAATCTGCTATAGACTGTGTCCTCTCAAAATTCATGTGTTAAAACCTAATACCCAGTGGGATGGTATTTGGGGGTGGGGCCTTTGGGAGGTGATTAGGTCATGAGGGTGGATCCCTCATGAATGGGATTAGTGCCCTTATATAATGGGATTTGTGTCTTTATTAATGCTCTCTCACCCCAGAGAGCTGCCTCACCCTTTCTGCTATGTGAGGGACATGCAAGAAGTTGGTCCTCTATGAACCAGGATAAAGGTACACAGCAGACACCAAATCTGCCAGCACCTTGATCTTGGACTTCCCAACCTCCAGAACTGTGAGAAATAAGTTTCTGTTGTTTATAAGCCACCCAGTTTTTGGTATTTTCATTATAGCAGCCCAAACAGACTAAGACATATTGCAATATATTTCTAACAATGAGTATGTATTATCTGGTTTACAAAAGGCCAGGAAAATTTCAACTTACCTGAGAAAGGACAATTGATAGATGTTAGTGTTGACATGATGCAGACATTGGCATTATCTGACAAAGACCTTAAAGTGGCTAGTATTTTTAAAATGCTCCAAAAAGTAAGAGCAAACACTATTGAAACAAATAGAAAGACATCTCAGAAAAGAAATAGATGATATAACGAAGAACCAAATGGAAAGTAGATCTGAAAAATACAATAACTAAAAAGAAAACCTTCACTGAATGATCTCAATAACAGAATAGAGATGTCAGGGAAAGAATTATTTAACTTGAAGATAGAAAAATAGAAATTATATAATAATTTTTATATTATTGACATTCTAGAACAACAGAGAGAAGAAAAAAGATGGAAAAACAAACAGAGAGTCAGAGACTTGTGAGACAAAACTGAAAAGTCTAACTTTTGTGTTATATAAATTACAGAAGAAGAAGAAAAATCATGTAGTGCAGAAAATAATTGAAGAAATACTGGTGGCTACACTGGTGAATTCTACCAAATATTTCTAAAAGAACTGATACCAATCCTTCTCAAACTTTTCTAAAAAATTGAAGAGAGGGAATACTCCCTAACTTATTCTCTGAGATCAATAATACCCTGATACTACAGCCAAAGATACTACAAAAAAAGCCATAGACCAATATTTCTGATAAATATTGATGCAAAACTCCTCAATGCAATACTAGAAAAAAAATCAGCAGTATATTAAAGGATTATACAACATGACCAAGTAGGATTTATTTCTGAAATGCAAGGATGGCTCAACACATCAGTGTGATGCATCACATTAACAAAAAGAAGGGAGGAAACCACATGATCATCTCAATAAATGCAGAAAAAAGCATTTGACAAAATTCAACATTCTTTCTTGATAAAAACACTCAACAAAGTAGGAATAGAAGGAAACTACTTCAATATGCTAAAGGCCATATATGAAAAGCCCACAGATAACATCATACTCAATGGTGAAAGACTAAAAGCTTTTGCCCTAAAATCAGGAACAAGGCTCAGAGTTGTTAGCAGCCGTAGGGGAAAAAAGTTTAAAAAAAAATCAAATAAAAATCAAAAACAAGGAAAAGATGCCCATTTTTGCCATTCTATTTAACATAGTACTAGAAATTATAGCCTGAGAATTTAGGCAAGAAAAAGAAATAAAAGTGATCTAAATTGGAAAGGAAGAAGTAAAATTATCTCTGTTCACAGATGATATCATCTTATATGTATAAAACCTATCAACATGCATAAATCAGTTGTGTTTCCATATACTAACAATAAACAGTTCAAAAAAGAAATTAAGAAAATAACTTTATTTACAATAGTATCAAAAGGAATGAAATACATAAGAATTAACTAAGGAGGTAAAAGACTTGTACATAAAAACTACAAAACCTTTCTTAAAGAAATTAAAGAACACAATGGGAAAGCATCATGTGGGGGTAAATAAAATGATGGAAAAAGATATGCCATGTAACCACAAGAAAGCTGGAACAGCTACATTTACATCACACAAATTTTTCTTTAGAACAAAGAAAATTACCAGGGATAAAGAGGGGAATTACATAATGATAAAAGAATCATTTCACTAAGAAGACTAACAATCCTAAATGTGCAATAACAGAACTACAAAATACGTGAAACAAAAATTGACAAAAACTGAAAAGAGAAAAATAAGCAAATCCACAAATATACTCAGAGACTTTAGCTCCCATCTCTCAGTAATTGTTAGAATTATATCCAGAAAATTTGCAAGTGTATAGAATCGAACTATTAACCAATAATTAGCCAATTGTATCTAATTAACATCTATAGAACACTCCACCTGACAGAATATATATTCTTTTTTTTTTTTTTTTTGAGACAGAGTCTCACTCTGTTGCCCAGGCTAGAGTGCCGTGGTGTCAGCGTAGCTCACAGCAACCTCAAACTCCTAGGCTCAAGCGATCCTTCTGCATCAGCCTCCCGAGTAGCTGGGACTACAGGCATGCACCACCATGCATAATATATATTCTTTTTAAATGCACATAAAACATTCACCAAGAAAGACTGTATCATTGATTATCATAAAAACCTTAACAAATATGAACAGAAGTCATACAAAATATGTTCCCTGATAGTGATAAAATTAGTCTTGACGTAATAACAGAAATATAATTGAAAAACCTCCAAACTATTAGCAATTACTTATACTTATTAAATAATCCATGAACCAAAGAGGGAATCTCAAATGAAATAAATATGTCAAACTGAATGAAAACAATAAATATAGCATATTAAAATTTGTGGGCTGCAGCTAAAGAGTCCTGAAAGAGAAATTTATAGCACTACATGCTTACATCAGAAAAAAGGAAAAGTCTCAAATTGATAATTCCTCTCCACAAATGAGAAAAGAAGAGCAAAACAAACCCAAAGCAAGCAGAAGGTATGGAATAAAAATAAATGCAGAAATCAGTGAAACTAAAACCACAAAAATGATAGAAAAAAATCAGTGAAACCAGAAACTGGGTCTTTGAGTAAATCAATGAATGGTACCTCTAGTGAGATGGACAAGAAAAAAAAAGAGAGAGGGAGAGAGAGAAAAGACACAAAATTACCAATTTCCAACGTAAGGAATGAAAGAGGGGATATCACTGCAAATCATATATATTAAAAGGATAAAACGGAAATACCGCAAACAACTCTACACACAAAAATTCAATTTTTAATGAAACTGTCCAATTCCACAAAGGCCACAGACTACCAAAATTCACCCAAGATGAAAACAATAATCTGAGTACTTCTAGAGCTATGAGAGAAATTAAATTAATAGGTTAACCTACCTGAAAAAGAAATCTCCAGGCCCAAATGGTTTCACTGGAGAATTCTATCAAACATCGACAGAAGATAGAGCTCAAATTCTACACAATCTCTTTCAGAAAACAAATAGGCAGGAACACTCCTCAACTCAGTTAACGAGGCCAACATTACTGCCAAATCCAGTGAAAAATATTACAAGAGGCCAGGTGCAGTGGCTCATGCCTCTGTAATCCTAGTACTTTGGGAAGCTGAGGGAGAAGGATTAATTGAGGTCAGGATTTCGAGATCAGCCTGGGCAATAAGACCCTGCCTCTACAAAAAAAAAAAAAAATTTAATTAGCCAGGTGGGGTGATGCTTGCCTGTAGTCCCAGTGACCCCAGAGGTTAAAGCAGGAGGATCACTTAAGCACAAGAGTCTGAGGCAGTGAGTTATGATGATGCCACTGCACTCTAGCCTGGGCCACAGAAGGAGACTCTATTTCACAAAAAAAAAAAAAAAAAAAAAAAAAAATATATATAAATATATATATATATATGAAAACAAGTATCTATCATGAAGATAGATGCAAAAACCCCAGCAAAATATTAGCAAATTAAATCCAACAATATATAAAAAGAATAATATACTGCTACCAAGTGGGGTTTATACTAGGAATGCAAGGCTTTTTCATTATTAAAAAATCAACCAAAGCAATTCATATCATATTAAAAACTTAAAGAAAAAAAACCCACATATCAATTGGTGCAGAAAAACTTTAATAAAATTCTACATCCATTCATGATTTAAAAAAAAAAAATCTCTCGGCAAGCTAGGAATAGAAGGGAAGTTCCTCAACATTATAAATAATATAGAGAGATTCAATTCTTTCCCCCTAAGTTTGAGAACAAAGGATGGATACTCTCATGGCTCCTAGCCAGTGCAATAAGGCAAGAAAAAGAAATAAAGGATACAGGTGACAGGAAGAAATAAAATTGTCTCCATTTGCAGATGACATGATTGTCCAAGTAAAAACTACCCCAAAAAAATCTACCAAAAAGCCCTGTTAAAACTGACCAGAGAGCTAGCTGAGAACAGTGGTAGGAGATTGTAGTCTCAGCCACTCAAGAGGCTGAGTCAGGAGGGTTGCTGTGTGTCTATTGGCACAAGAGTAGACACATAGATCTGGAATAAAAGAGAGTTCAGACATAGACTCACACAAATATAGCCCATTTAATTTTTCAGTGGAAAACACATACTGTAACAAAATTTGCCATTGTAACCAATTTTCAGTATTTTTGTTGTGGTAAAATATACATAATGTAAAACTTACTATCTTAACCACTTTAAGTATACAAGTTAGTGGTATTAAGTAAATCGACAATGTTGTGGAAACATCACTACTGCCTATTTCTAAAACTTTTCATCACCCAAAGCAGAAACTCTACCCATGAGGTAACAATTCCCCAGTGCCCCCCACCCTCACCCCTGTAACCTCTAATCTACTTTTTGACTCTATGAATTTTCCTATTCTAGACATAAATGTAATCCTAAATTATCCTTTTCTGACTGGCTTATTTCTCTTAGCATAATGTTGTAAAGATTCATTCCCTTTTACAGATGAACAGTATTCCAGTGTATGCATGCACATGTTTTGTTTATCCTTTCGTCTGCTGATTGACATGTGGCTTGTTTCCATCTTTTGGCTATTATGAATACTGCTGCTATGAACATTGACTCCCTCTCATCAAATATTTGGGCTATATAACTAGCAGTGAAACTGCTGAGTCATATGGTAGTTCTATGTTTAACTTTTTGAGGAAGCACTAAACTGTTTTCCACAGCAGCTGTATACTTTTGTATTCTCACCAGCAATGTATCAGGGTTCCAATGTCCCCAAATCATTTCATGTGTTTGTTGGCCATTTATGTATCTTCTTTGGAGAAATATCTACTTAAGTCTTTTGTCCATTTTTAAATTTTTGTTGTTGTCATTGTTCATTTGTAGGATTTTTCTATGTGTGTATTCTGGATATTAACCCTTTTTCAGATATATGATTTGCAAACATTTTCTCCCATTCCTTTTTTTTTTTTTTTTTTTTGAGAGACAAGGTCTTGGCTGGGCACGGTGGCTCACGCCTGTAATTCTAGCACTCTAGGAGGCTGAGGCAGGAAGACGCTCAAGGTCAGAAGTTCGAAACCAGCCTGAGCAAGAGCGAAATCCCGTCTCTACTAAAAAATAGAAAGACATTAATTGGCCAACTAAAAATATACAGAAACAATTAGCTGGGCATGGTGGTGCATGCCTGTAGTCCCAGCTACTCAGGAGGCTGAGGCAGAAGGATTTCTTGAGCCCAGGAGTTTGAGGTTGCTGTGAGCTAGGCTGACGCCACGGCACTCACTCTAGCCCAGGCAACAAAGTGAGACTCTGTCTCAAAAAAAAAAAAAAAAAAAAATGGAGACAAGGTCTTGCCCTCTTGCCCAAGCTGGAGTGCAGTGGCACAATCATAGCTCACTGTAGCCCCCAACTCTCGGGCTGAAGCGATCCTCCTGCCTCAGCCTCCCAAGTAGCTAGGACAACAGGTGTGCACCACCATGCCCAGCTAAATTTTCTTATTTTTTGTAGAGATAGGGTCTCGCTATGTTGCCCAGGCTGGTCTCCAACTCCTGGCCTCAAGCAATCCTCCCACCTTGGCCTCCCAAAATGCTGGGATTACAGGCACTAGCCACCACACCCAGCCTATTTTCTCCCATTCTGTGGGTTACCTTTTTACTCTCTCGGTAGTGTCCCTTGATACACAAAAGGTTTTAATTTTGATGAGGTCCAATCTATTTTTTCTTTTGTTGCCTGTACCTTTGGTGCCATATCTAAGAAATCAGGCTACTGTGAAGCTTCCCCTCTATGCTTTCTTTTAAGGGGTTTATAGTTCTAGCTCTTATATTTAGGCTTTTGATCCCTTTTGAGTTAATTTCTGTACATGGTGTGAGGTAGGGGCCCAATATCATTCTTTTGCATGTGGCTATCCAGTTTTCCCAGCACCATTTGTTACAGAGATTATCCTTTCTCATTGGATGATCTTGGCACCCTTGTCAAAACTAATTTGTTAATACATGCAAAAGTGTATTTCTGGGCTTTCTATTCAATTCCATTAATCTACATGTCTGTCTTCATGCCAGTATCCATAGTTTTGATTATTGTAGCTTTGTAGTAAGTTTTAAAATTGGGATGTCTGAGTCCTCCAACTTTGTTCTTCTTTTTCAAGGTTGTTTTGACTATTCAGGGTCCCTTGAAATTCAATATGAATTTTAAGATGGATTTTTATATTTCTGCAAAAAAAAATTCATTGGGATTTTGATAGGAATTACACTGAATCTGTAGGTCACTTTGAATAGTATTAACAGCTTAACAATATTAAGTATTTGAATCCACAAACATAAAATGTCTTCACATTTGTATTATTTCTATTTATTTATTTGGAGACAGGGTCTCACTCTGTTGCCCAGGCTGGAGTGCAGTGGCATCATCATAGTTCACTGCAGCCTCAAACTCCTGGGCTCGAATGATCCTCCTGCCTCAGCCTCCCAAGGGGAGTCCCATGCTGGGACTACAGGCATGGGCCACCACACCAGGCTAATTTTTCTTTTTTTTTTTTTTTTGTACAGATGGGGTCTCTCTCTTGCTCAGGCTGATCTCAAACTCCTGACCTCAAACAATCCTCCCTCTTTGTCCTTCCAAAGTGCTAGGATTGCAGGCATGGGCCATCGCACTTGGCCTCTTCCCATTTATTTGTGTCTTTAATTTCTTTCAACAACATTTTATAGTTTTTAGTATACAAACCTTTAGCTTCCATGGTTAAGTTTATTTCTAAGTATCTTATTATTTTTGATACTATTAGAAATATAATCATTTTTCACTTCTTTTTTTAATTTTTCATTGTTCGTGTGTAAAAATGCAACAGATTTTTGTGTGCTGAGTTTATCCTGCTACTGTGCTAAATTTGTTTAGTAGTTCTAACAGTTTCTGGTGGAATCATTAGGATTTTATACATATGAGATCATATCATCTGTGAACAGAGATAATTTTCTTCTTCCTTTCCAATTTAGAGGCATTTTATTTCTTTTTCTTGCTTAAATTCTTAGGCTATAACTTCTAGTACTATGTTGAATAGAATGGCAAAAGTGGGCATCCTTGCCTTGTTTCTGATCTTAGAGGAAACAATTTTAGTCTTTCACCATTGAGTATGATATTAGCTGTGGATTTTCCATATATTGTTTTTATTATATTGAGGTAGTTTTCTTCTATTCCTAGTTTTCTTAGTGTTGTTATCATGAAGTGTATTAGATTTTGTTAACTATCTTTCTGCAACAATTGAAATAATCATATAAGTTTTTACTTTCATTCTATTGCGTGATGTATTATATTGATAGATTTTCTTATGTTGAACCACCCTTGCTTTCCTGAAATAAATCCCACTTGGTCATTGTTAATAATCTTTTAAAATGCTTGGATTTAGGCCGGGCGCGGTGGCTCACGCCTGTAATCCTAGCACTCTGGGAGGCCGAGGCGGGCGGATCACTCAAGGTCAACAGTTCGAGACCAGCCAGATCAAGAGCGAGACCCCGTCTCTACTATAAATAGAAAGAAATTAATTGGCCAACTAAAAATATATATACGAAAAATTAGCCGGGCATGGTGGCGCATGCCTGTAGTCCCAGCTACTCAGGAGGCTGAGGCAGAAGGATCATTTGAGCCCAGGAGTTTGAGGTTGCTGTGAGCTAGGCTGAAGCCACGGCACTCACTGTAGCCTGGGCAACAGAGTGAGACTCTGTCTCAAAAAAAATAAATAAATAAATAAAAATAAAATAAAATGCTTGGATTTGATTTACTATCATTTTGTTAAGGATTTTTGCATCTGTATTCTTTTTTTTTTTTTTTGAGACAGAGTCTCACTGTGTTGCCCGGGCTAGAGTGCCGTGGCGTCAGCCTAGCTCACAGCAACCGCAAACTCCTGGGCTCAAGTGATCCTTCTGCCTCAGCCTCCCGAGTAGCTGGGACAACAGGCATGCGTCACCATTCCCGGCTAATTTTTTCTATATATTTTTAGTTGACCAGTTAATTTCTTTCTAATTTTAGTAGAGATTGGGTCTTGCTCTTGCTCAGGCTGGTTTCAAACTCCTGACCTTGAGCAATCCACCCACCTCGGTCTCCCAGAAAGCTAGGATTACAGGCATGAGCCACTGCACCTGGCCTGCATCTGTAGTCATAATGGACATTGATCTATAATTTTTCTCTTGTGATAATTTTAATCTAGCTTTGTTATCAAAGTTAGGCTTGCCTCATAGAATGAGTTACAAAGAATTTGAAAAGAATTAGTATTAAATCTTCTTTTAAATGTTTGATAGAATTCACTAGTGATGCCATCTGGTCCAGGAGTTTTCTTTGTTGGGAGGTTTTGACTGCTGATGCAATCTCTTTACATGCTAAAGACTTGTTGAGATTTTCTATTTCTTCTTGTGTCAGTTTAGGCAATTTGTGTGTTTCAAAGAATTTGTGCATTTATTCTAGATTATCTAATTTGTTCATAGTATTCCTGTACTATCATTTTTTTAAAATCTCTTTAAGGCTGGTAGTAATGTCTCTGGTACAATTTCTGATTTTATTTATTTGTGTCTTCTCTCTTTTTTACTTTGCCAGTTTAGCTAAAAGTTTGTCAGTTTTGTTGATTTTTTTCAAAGAATTGACTTGATTTCATTGACTTTTGTCTATTGTTTTTCTATTCTCTTTCAGTTATTTCCACTCAAGTTGTTATCATATACTTCCTTCTCCAAGCTTTGGGTTTTCTAGTTCGTTAAGGTATCCAGTTAGGTTACTGATTTGAAATCCTTCTTTTTTAACATAGGCATTCACAGCTATACATTTCTTTATGAGCACTATTTTCATTGTATCCATTAAATTTTGGTATACTGTCTTCCTTTATTATATATGGGAGATGGTGTACCCAGATCCCTGTATACTCAAGGCCTATGGAACCTGGAAACCAAGTATGTGAAAAGTCAGCCCTCTACCCATGTGGGTTTCTACATCTCCCCAATACTGTAATTTTTTGTTTGTTTTTGGGATTTTTGTTTTTTATTTTGACATAGGATCTGACTCTGTTGCCTGGGCTAGAGTGCAGTTGCATCATAGCTCACTACAACCTCCAACTCCTGGGCTCAAGTGATCTTCCCACCTTAGCCTCCCAAATAGCTTGGGACTATAGGCATCACCATACCCAGATAATTTATTGTATTTTTTGTAGAGAGGAAGTCTTGTTATGTTGCCCAGGATGGTCTGGAACTCCTGGCCTCAAATGATCCTCCCACCTTGGATTCCCAAAGTGCTGAGATTACAAGTGTGAGCCACCAGGCCCAGCCTCAATACTATATTTTTGATCCATGTTTGGTTGAACAAAATCTACCTATAAATGGACTTAAGCAGTTCAAACCTGAGTTGTTCAAGGGTCAAATGTATTGTATTTTCATATTCAGTCCTCTAAAGGTACTTTCTAATTTCCCTTGTGATTTCTTCTTTGACCCACGTATTTGCGAGTTTTCTAGTGTTCCTAGTTATTCTCTTCTAGTTTTATTCCATTGTGATTGGAAAAGATGTTCTGAATGATTTCAATCTTTTAAAATTTAGTAAGATTTGTTTTGCAGACTAACATATGGTCTATGCAGGGTAATGTTGCATTAGCACTTGAGAAGAATGTGTATTCTGTTGTGTGGAGCGTTTTGTTATGTCTCTTGGGTCTAATTGGTTTATAGCGTTGTTCAGGTACCCTAATTCCTTATTGTGCTTCTGTCTGATTGTTCTTTCCATTACTGAAAATTGGTATTGAAGTTTCTAACTATTTTTGTAAAACCATCTATTCCTCCCTTCAGCTCTGACATATATGTTGCTTCATATATTTTGTGGATTTCTAGTTAGGTACACATGTATTTATAATTGTTCTCTATTCTCGATGTATTGAAACTTCTATTAATAAAAAATGTCCTTCTTTGTCTTGTAACCTTTTTTGATTTAAAGTCTGTTTTGTCTGACAATAATATAGCTGCCTCAGCTGTTTTCTGCTTACATTTGCCTGTAATATCTTTTTCTATCCTTTTACTTTCAACATCTTTGTGTCCTTATATCTAAAGTGAATCCCTTGTAGACTTTGTAAAGATGGGTGCCATAGTCTGAATGTTAACGTTCCCCCCAAATTCATATATTGTCACCAAATACCCTATGTGATACTATTAACCCATGAGGCCTTCTGAGAAGTGATTAAGTCATGAGGGCTCTGCCCTCACGAATGAGATTAATGCTCTTATAGAGGACATTAAAGGGAGCTGCCTTCTGCTCCTTCCACATGTGAGGACCCAGCAATAGATGTCACTTTTGATTCAGAAAGCCTTCACCAGATGATGAATCTGCTGGTGGCTTGACCTTGGACTTCCCAGACTCTAGAACAATAAGTAATAAATTTCTATTGTTTATAAATTATCCAGTCAAAGTTATTTTTTAAAAACTAGTCTAATTTATTTTTGTTATAGCAGACTGAACAAAGACAATAAATCTTGTTTTTTTATCCATTCTGCCAACCTCTGTCTATTAATAGAAGAGTTTAATTCATTCACTGATTAAAGTGATTACTTGTAAAGAAGGATTTAATTTTGCCATTTGGCTATTTATTTTCCATGTGTCATATATGCTTTTTGTTCCTAAGTTCCTCCATTACTGTCCTTTTGTTGTATTTAGTTTATTTTTATAGTGTACCATTTTGATTCCCTTCTTTCTTTACTTTTCTGTATATTTTTTAGTTATTTTCCTGTTGATTACCTTGGGGATTACAATTCACATGTTGAACTTATAACAATCTAGTGTGAATTATACCTACTTATTTTCAATAGTATACTAGCACTCTGCTCCTATACATCTCCATCCCTCTCTTTCAATATTTTTGCATAAATTACATCTTTATACATTGTATGCCCATCTATATAGATTTATAGTTATCATTTTATGCATTTACCTTTTAAATCATATAACAAAAACAGAAGTTAGAAACTAAACCAAAAGTACAATAATATTGGGGGTTTTTTCCTCTTTCTTTTTTAGAGATGGAGTCTTGCTCTGTTGCCCAGGCTGGAGTGCAGTGTCATGATCACAGCTCACTGCAGCCTCTAGCTCCAGGGCTCAAGCTTTTCTCCCACCTCAGCCTCCCAAATAGCTGGGACTACAGGTGCATACCACCACACCTGGCAAAGTTTTTTACTTTTTGTAGAGATGGGATCTCACTGTGTTACCCAGGCTGGTCTCAAATTCCTGGCCTCAAGCAATCCTCCCACCTTGGCCTCCCAAAGTGCTGGGTTTACAGGCATGAGCCACTGTGCCTGGCCAATATTGGCTTTTATATTTACCTATGAAATTGCCTGTACTAGTGTTCTTTATTTTTTTCTTATGTCTTCAAGTAACTATCTAGTGTCTTTTGATTTTAGCCTGAAGAACTACCTTTAGCATTTAGGTCTACTGGTAATCAACTCCCTCAGCTCTGGTTGGTTTATCTTGAAATATCTTTTTTTTTTTCTTCAAGGTTGTTTCAGTGAATATCTTGAAATATCTTCTCTTTCATTCTTAAGGATAATTTTGCTGGATATAGCATTCTTGGTTGACATGTTTTTCTTTCAGGACTTTCAATATGCCATTCCACTGCCTTCTGGCCTCCATGGTCAGAAAGAAATCAGCTGTCAATTTTATTGAGGTTCACTTGTATATGATGACTCATTTCTCTCTTGCTTCTTTCAAAGTTCTCTCTTTGGCCTTGAGCATAATATGAACATAATATGTCTCAATATGGATCTCTTTGAGTTTAGCCTGCTTGGAAATCTTTGCGCTTCTTGGATGCATATCGTCATCTTATCATCAAATTTTGGAAGTTTTTAGCCATTATATCCTCAAGTATTTTTTTCTCCTCCCTTCTTCTCTCTCCTTGGATGCCTATAAAGCATGTGTTGATCCACTTAATGACATCCCATAGTTCCCTAGGCCTGTTAAGTTTTTTTCACTTTTTTTCTTTCTGCTCCTCAGACTAGATAATTTCAAACATCTTCATGCTCACTGATTCTTTCTTCTGCCTGTTCAAATCTGCTGTTGAATTGTTCCAGTGAATTTTTAGTTAATATACTTTTCAGTTTCACAATTTCTTTTTGTTTACTTTTCTCATTTCTATCTCTTTCCTATTGATATTCTCACTTGTTCAGATATCATATTCTTGACTTCCTTTGGTCCTTTTCCATGGTTTCCTTTAGCTCATTGAATATACTAAAGAAGTTGATTTAATGTCTTTGACTAATAATTTCAATGTCTGGGCTTTCTCAGGGATGGTTTCAGTCAAATTATTTTTTTCTTTTAATGGGTTATACTTTCTTGTTTGTGTGTTCTGTAGTTTTTTTGTTGTGAATTGGAAATTCTGAGTAATTATTGTGGTAGTTCTGTAGATCTAATTCTCTGATTTCTCAGGGATTCATGGGTTTGCTTGGTGATGCTGGGAACCATCCCTTTGTGACCTTTCCAAGCTATTTTTGCAAAGCAAGTATTCGTGTTTTTTTTTTTTTTTTTAAGACAGAGTCTCATTCTGTTGCCCGGGCTAGAGTGCCGTGGTGTCAGCCTAGCTCACAGCAACCTCAAACTCCTGGACTCAAGCTATCCTTCTGCCTCGGCCTCCCGAGTAGCTGGGACTACAGGCATGCACCACCATGCCCGGCTAATTTTTTCTATGTATTTTTAGCTGTCCAATTAATTTATTTCTATTACTAGTAGAGACAGGGTCTTGCTCTTGCTCAGGCTGGTTTCGAACTCCTGACCTTGAGCGATCCACCGCCTCGGCCTCCTAGAGTGCTAGGATTACAGGCGTGAGCCACCGTGCCTGGCCAAGTATTCCTTATTGGGTATTTTCACTAGAACTTTTCTACCATTGTCTCTGGGGTCAGCCAGTGACCCAATGTGATTTCTTTAAATGTCTGACTCCCAGGAGGAGAAAAATAAATAGATCCTGTCTCTTTAAATCTCCTCTTGGCCCGGAAACTGCTTTAGCCTGTGGTTGTGGAAATAATAGCCAACTTCTGTGCTGGCCCCTCAGTGATCAAAAACAGCAATCAGTAATCAGAGCCCACAACCTGATTTTTGGAAGACAAGGTCCTTGTTGCTCACTCTGAGTCCAGCAAGCTGTACCAGGAATAGGAACTGCAGTCCCCACATCTGCCTGTCTCTGGGATGGGGCATAAGAGATAGCAGTCCCTGCTGTGTGAAAAAACTGAAATGTACTTGGCTCTTCATCAGGCTCTGCCCTGGTTTCTGAACTAGATTCAGGAGTTCCAAAATAGTTGCTTCAGGCAGTTTCTGCCAGTTCAATTGCTGTTTCCACGGATAGACAGATTCCTGGAAATTCCTACTGTGCCATATTGCCTGATGTCACCTCCTGCCGAGTGATCTTTTACAAAGCTGTAAAGGCAATTCAATGGAAAAAGAAAGAATCTTTCAAGATATGGTATTGGAATAATTGGGCCTCTGTAGGCAGAAAAATGAAGCTCAATCTAAGCCTCACACCTAATGCAACAATTAACTCAAAATGGATCAGAGGTCCAAATGTAAAATGTAAAACTATAAAACTTTTAGAAGAAAAAAAATAGTAGATACCACTATACACTTATTAGAATAGCAAAAACAAAAACTATTGATAATACTGGCCAGGATGTGAGGTAAGTGGGACCCTCATATATTACTGATAGGAATGTAAAGCATACGGTAACTCTGGAAAACAGTCTGGCAATTTTTCACAAAGTTATGTATACACTTACCACATCACCCAGCAGTCCCACTTCTGGGTATTTACTCTAGAAAAATGAAACTTATGTTTACACAAAAAGCTGTACATAAATGTGTAAAGCAGCTCTGTTAATAATCATCCCAAACTGGAAAAAAAATGTACTTCCACTGGCGAATGGATAAACAAACTTTGGTACATCCATACAGTGGAATGGAATACTCTTCGGCTACAAAAATGATCAAAATATTGATACATGCAACAACTTAGATGAATGTCAAAGAAGCTTGTAGAAAAGGATTACATATTTATTTTAAGGCTGAATGTGTCCCCACTAAATTCAAATGTGGAAGCCTGAATCCCTAATATAGTGATATTTGGAGGTGAGGCATTTGGCAGGTGATTAAGTCATGAGGGTGGAGCCTTCATGAATGGGATTAGTGTCCTTATAAGAAGACACACAAGAGAGATGAGCTGTCTCTTGGCCATGTGAGGACACATGGAAAGGCAGCTGTCTACAAGCGGGGGAGGACCCTCACCAGACACCAGATCTGCCAGTGCCTTGATCTTGGACTTCTCAGTCTCCAGAACTGTGAAGAATAAATGTTTATTGTTTAAGCTACCAGCCTATGATATTTTGTTACAGCAGCCTGAACTAAGACATTTTATGATTCCATTTATATGACATTCTCAAAAAGACAAAACTGTAGTGATAGAAAAGAGAGCAGTGGGTTGCCAGGGGTAAGGGTTGGTGGGGGAGAGGAGTGAGTGTAACGATAAAGGAACAGCACAAGGGAAGTTTTTTGGGGGGGTGATGGAGTGTTCTATAGTTTTAATGTAGGGGTAGTTACGTAAATCTGTACATGTATTAAAACTCACAGAACTGTTGTGTACATTTAAAAAGTCAATTTTACTGTATGTTAATTTTTAAAGTTTTTAAAAATTAAAAACATCTCACAAAAAAAAAAAAGAAACAAAAACACATGATTATAAAAGATGGAGAAAGAACAAGGAAGTGTTACAGACTGAAGAAGACTAAAAGGACAACTAAATGCAACTCATGATCCTGGATCAGATTCTGGACCAGAAAAGTCAAGGAGACGTCAGCAGTCAGCGACGTCTGAATGCAGTCTGTGGCTTGAATGGCAGTGTTGTGTCGGCGCTAATGTCCTGATGCCAATGACCATGCCATGGCTATGCAGGAGATGCTCTTGTTTTGGAAAACACAGGGTATTTAGGGTTGACAGGGGATCATCTCTTTGACTTTCTCTCAAATGGTTCAGAAAAAGAATTATGATAATGATCATACACACACACACACACACACACACACACACACACAGCTGCTACTTGACTTACTATAAGGCTACATCCAGATAAACCCATCGTAAGTTGAAAATATCATAAGCTGAAACGGTACCTAACCCACCGAACATCATAGCTTAGCCTAGCCTACCTTAAACATGCTCAGAACACTTACATTAGCCTACAGTTGGGCAAAATCATCTAACACAAAGCCTATTTTATACTAAAGTGTTGAATATTCATGTGCTTTGTTGAATACTGTACTGAAAGTGAAAACTAATACAGTTGCATGGGTCCTCAGAGTAAGGTTTCTACTGAATATGTATTGCTTTTGCACCATTGTAAAGTTGAAAAATTGTAAGTTGAACCATTGTAAGTTGTGGATTGTCTGTAGAATCATTATATGCATATATATATATATTCACACACACATACACACATATATATACAGTTGTCGGTTGGCATCTGGGCAGAGGTTAGTTCCAGGACCACACACACACACAAACACACACGCATAGAGATAACAAAATACATGGATGTTCAAGTCCCTTATATAAACTGGTGTAGTATTTGCCTATAACCTACACATGTCCTCCTGTATACTTTAAATCATCTCTAGGTTAATTATAATAACTAATACAACGCAAATGCTATGCAAATAGTTGTTATATACTGTATTATTTAGGGAATAATGATGAGAAAAAAAAGTAGTCTGTACGTGTTCAGTACAGATGAAACCATTTATTTTTTCCCAAATATTTTTAATCCAAGGTTAGTTGAATCTACAAATGTGGAACCCATGGATATGGAGGGCTGACTGAATATATGTGGGGGAAAGATAGGTGATATGGGATTTCTTTGTACTCTTCTGGCAACTTTTGAGTTTTATATGATTTCAGAATAAATTCTAAAAATCAGCCAATATTAGAGATGAATATCCCATCCAAAAAAATTCCAAATAATTTATGTAGATACACCACCCTCAAGGAAGTGGAGCCTAACTCCCCATTCCTTAAGTATGAGCTGTGCATGGTGACTTCCTTCCAAAGAATACAGCATGGAAAGGGAGGAAAAAAGAGTACCTTTACGGGGAAAAATCCGACAAACACTAACTCAGCCAGGTAATCAAGGTCAACGCCAACAGTGACAAGTCATGTTACTAGTATGTAGCCTTGACGGGACGAAAATGGTACTTTAACTTTGGGGTCTTCCTCCCCCAAACCCATAAAACCAGACTTATTATGAGAAAAACATCAAACAAATTTCAATTGAGGGACAGTCTATAAAATACTTGGCCAGTACTCGCAAAACTGTCAAGGTCATCAAAAACAAGGCAAGTCTGAGAAACTGTCACAACCAAGAGGAGCTTAGGGAGACATAATGACTAAATGTGATGCAGTATTTTGGATGAGATCCTGGAACAGAAAAAAGACCTTTGATAAAAACTAAGGAAATCTGAATAAAGTATGAACTTCAGTTAATATTGATGTATTAATACTACTTCATTAATTGCAACAAATGTACCACACTAATATAAGAAGTTAACAATAGGGGAAATTTGGCATGGGATATTGGGAACTCTCTGCACTATCTTCATATTTTTTCTGTAAATCTAAAATTGTTCTCAGTCCATTCAGACTGCTATAACAAAATACCATAAACTGGGTGGCTTATAAACAACAGACATTTGTTTTTCACAGTGCTGAAGGCTGGAAGGTCCAAGATCAAGTCACCAGCAGATTCAGTGTCTGGAGACAGCCCACTTCCTGGTTCACAGATGGCCTTCTTTTTGCCAAAACCTCACGTGGCAGAAGGAGGCCTCTTTTATAATAGAACATTCGTGGGGACACCACCCACATGACCTAATCACCTTCCAGTGGCCTTGCTGCCTAATACCATCACCTTGGGGTTAGGATTGCAACATATGAATCTGGGGGACACAAACACTCAGACCACAGCACCCAGAGAGCCCCCCCTCCTCAGTCACACCACCTGTTCTTGTCGTAATTGCAGTCAGCCTCCCTGAACCATGTCCCCAGCAGGTGAGCCCACTGAGACCCTCGGAGATGGCAGCCGCCCGAGTCTGGAGCAGGCGGTCAGTGTCAGGATGGCCATGCATTTGGCGTAGAAAGGAAAACCAGATCTTTGCTCCAATGTTCATGCTTCCCTGGCCCCAGCTGGCCAACCTTTCTGTGAGACTAACCAAGGGGCCCGCTTGTCAAGGGCCACCGAGGGGCCTTCTGAGTGTATTTGAAAGAAGGAAACTTCTTCCCGGGAGCCGTGTGGCTCTTGGCGCTGCAGGCCACACACCCTCTAAAGTTAATGCTCAGTTTCAGGGAAATCTTAAAAACATTGGAAAACAATGAAAGTCCCCAGGGTCAAGGGGAAGAGGACTGTCGTCCTCGCCAATCTGTGGCTGTGCCAGACACGGGCCTCCAAGCCTCACGTCTGCTTGCCCACGCAGGCAGCAGACCTGCCTCGTTCTCTTGGCTTCGTGGGTGCCGTGCAGAGTATATAGCATCAGTGTTTTGGTGCATGAATGAAAAATAGAATAAAAGGAAGGAAGACAGATATAAAGTCAACTTCTGGGGTGATTCCTGCAGCAAACCATTTCAGCCCAAGTGGATTTTTTTTCCCTGCAAAGTCCAAGCCAGTTCCAAACTTGGATTTTTCAGGGAAAAGTTTGACAAGATCCAGACTCCTTCGGCGCTGCCTGGCTGTGTTATCAAACACGGGTAAGCGTGGGCGATAAACACTTGGTGCCCGACGGTGTTGGCAAGGCTGCTTTCGCGGGGAGGAGGCCACGATGAGTGGCTGAGCCCGGCCCTCAGGGATGCTCTCTTGTAGCAAAGAATGTTCAAGGCCCAGCTCTTGGGCAGCGTGCACAAAGCCCTTATCGTTGTTACCGAATCAAGGCACTGCTGACAGTTCTCGGTGAGCCTGCTAGTGGGCCAAGCGCAGTTTGTTTCCTTCCTAGATTACACACTGCGTGGGTCATCCTGCCCGATGCCTGACATTCCTGGGGGAACAACTTCCCAAGTCAGAGCTCTTGTGCCCTTTACAGCAACACCAGCTGAGCTGCCCCCAGCCTCTTGCCTGCATCTTCTGCAGAGTTTGTGCCAACAGAGAGGCATTTCTAAGAATCCTGCGACTCTCTAGCTAGTGAGGTCTGTGTTACTGGCGGGACATAATTTCAGCTTTAAATGATTTGTGCCAATGGGCCCCTTCCATGACCTTGGTTTTAATCACAGCCTTTCCGAGTAGGGAATCTTCCCCACACTGTCAGCACTGAACAGACAGTGAGACCTTCAGTCCTTTGGTCAGTGGAACAAGGGCAAGATGCCACTCAAGGCATTCAAATAGCCTCAAGTCTGTGGTCTCCAGGGCACCATTGAACCTGTCCTGCACTTGGGTGTTGTCTCAGTTCAGGTTGCTGTAACAGAATACCATATTCTGGGTGGCTTATAAACCACAGACGTTTATTTCTCAGCATTCTAGAGGCTGGAAGTCTCAGTGTGGTCGGGTACTGGTGAGGGCTCACTTCTGTGTTGCAGGCTGCTGGCTTCTCCTGTCCTCACGTGGCACAAAGAGAGCTGGCTCCTTCTCTAGCCTCCTCTTACAAAAGCACTGATCCCCTTCATGAGGGCTCCACCCTCATGACCTAATCACCCCCCAAAGGCCCCACTTCCCAAGACCATCACATTGGGGTTCGAGGTTTGACATGTGAATTTTGGGGGACCACAAACATTCAGCCTTCTGCAGGTGTGATGGGAATGACATTGGGGCACATGCCATCCTGTTCCCAGACCCCATCCCCCAGGCTGTCTCGGCACCTCCTGTCATCATCGTTGTGTGTATTGGCGCCTGCACTGAGCCTGGCATTAACCGACATAGTCACTAGGGCCCAGAGGTGCAGGTGAAGGCACCTGTCACCATGCCCCATGGTCGTCTCACTCTGGAACCTTGCCTTGCTGATGGGGAGACCCTGCCAGACAGTTCTCAGAAGCGCCATCTCCTGGATGGATGTGCCATGTGACCCACTGCTCCAGGCAGTTCACCAGCCCTCGCAGAAGGGCCACCATCCTGGTAGGTGACAGCAGTGCCTGCCTGCAAGCACCTCTCAAGATTAAACCCGAGGAAACAAGTTGCTTTCTGAACAAAGTTAAAAACCATTTTTCTAACAGTACCCTTTTTTCAGAGAGATGCTGTGAAGATTAATCTTCGCCCACTCCTAAATCAGTTCTCATACAACTCCAAATTATTAATCACAGTTAATGAAGTTGCATCATAAAAATTGAACATATTGAAATAAGATCATAAATTAAATACAAATACAGTAGGTATGCCTTGTTGTAGTATTTGCCAAAATGGGATGTTCTGGATTCCTGTGGTACTTGTAAGGCAAAGAAAATTGGTTGCAGAAAATGATAGTAATGGTCATTTAAAAAAATCCCAGGGGTCTATGAGCGGATGGATGATCTGTATCTGTTCGTTGATATAATTATCTAATACAACGGATAAACGGTAGAAACCACGCACATTTTATATAAGACGACACTTGCAGAAATAGTGCCACGACTTGCTTGCTAGCTTTTCCCGCTGTTCCCTTCAGCTATAAATTTTGCTATTTTTGGGTAGCTGAAGGAATTCTGGGAAATTTTGAGGAACATAGTAACTCGTTGGTAGGGGACGAGAGACTCCAAAATGGCATTTTGAGTAGATTCCACCACGCTCCAAATAGCAGGCTGATTCAAACCATAACATGAAACATGGAAATACCATTTTATTCTGTTTTTATGAGGACTGAATTAAGTTTCATTTCAGTGAGTCACAAATTACTTAACATGCTGAAATTAAACTTAACAGCACTCATAAAAGTGGGAGGGAATTGGGGGAAAGAAATGCAAACATTGTATATTTTTCAGCAAGCCCCTATAAATCAGGAGTCCCATCATTATTAATTCCTATTGTTGGCCTCTAGTGGCAAAGAAAGCAAGGTACTAAGTCTCTCGCACACAACTGGCCTCCAAAGCAGCTGACATACGATGAGCGAGTCCAACAGATGCGTAGCTCTACCCTTTGGACGGCGGACAGGTCCAAGTATACCTGAGATCCAGATACGCTTGGCTGTCCTTTAGCACTTTCCTACTTTATGTACACTTGTAGCCAACATACTCCAATTCGGGTCATACTTCCTTGGGCCTGTAATTTGTGTTCATATCCTGGGCTTAATGAATACCAAACCAAAGCACCGTCAGGGCCTGTAGGCTTCCTCGGTGGAGGAATTGCGTCTGGTTCATCTGTGTTCCCTTGTGAGCTGGCTCAGAGCAAAGCTCTTGATTGCATGTGGAAAAATGAAAAGAGAGAAAAAAAAAAAGTAGATGGATGGGTAGATGGATGGATTACCTGTTCTTAGGATTTCAGTCTTTCTGGAATCTGGAGCCCATTTCAATGGACCATTTTCATTGTCAAGAATTTATGAGCTTCCCATTTTGTGTCCAAAGGGGTATTAGGCATGTGGAATTACTGGTGGGATTTAGGAGGATTGTAAGAGACTCTGGCCTCAGAGTACGCCCACGTAAAGAAGAGGTAATGAACATGCAGGGCAGTGGGCCCCACACTTGTGCTTGGGTCTGTATTTCTGCAGTGCCCTCCTGCTTCCTGTCTTTCCCCTCATCATGACCCTATAGCTGACATCCCTGAGGTGTGTGACTGCGGGTGCCAGACCTTTATGGATAGCATGCCTACAACTCTGAAGTCATGCACCCCTGTTTTTCTGATGAACCTCCCCTAGCAGCTTCTGGATGAAGCCAGCAGACTGAGCCACGCGTTCCTGCTTCTGCCATCTGGGACTCCACAAACCATAACAATGAAGAGAAGAAGAGGCCCCCAGACAAATGGAAGATGCCACGTCTTTCTGGAGGACAATAGTAGATGGAAGTGTTATTGAAGGAACAAAGCAGCAGAGGCCAGAACTAGAGAACAAATGGAAAGTCACAACCGAAAAGAAAGCAGAACCCAAGAGTCCTGGACTTGGGAATGGAGGGTGGAAGGGAAGAGTGGGCTAAAAACAAAGAGATGATTCCAGGCTGCACCCCACATGGCTGGCAATGACTGGCCCTGCTATCGGAGCTTGCCAGGCTGTTAGGGGCTCCTTTCTAAAGTCGAGGGATGAACTGTTCTAGGACAGCCAGAGGAGAGGGGTGGCTCTATGCTGAGTATAGCACTCAGTCTTCTGGGTTCAGGGGTAGATTCTAGCTTCCTTCCCACTGGTGCTGAAAGGAAACCTACCACACAACACCGCCCACCTTTAAATATAGCTCTCCCTCATTCAGCCCTTCTGTTCCTCATCCTGAGATGTGAATGACAACCAGAGATCACGAGCTCTTTGAAGAAAACCAGCAACATGAGTGAGAAAGACCAAGAAAAACAGAAAAGCTAACCCTGGCAAAAAATTGAGATAATGATAGAATTCTGTGTGTAGCCAAACTATCAACCACACACGTGGGCAAACTAGAGTGATGTTGAGGCCCAGAAGAACCCAGAAATTTTCCTTTCCAAGCATCCATTCTGAAGAAATCACATGTCATCTCGCAAAACAAGGATGAAGTCCAGCAAGAGGGGGATAAGCCCTGCAGGCCCTGGTGAACTCAACCAGGAGCCCAGTAAATCCTGGCATGACGGCTCCGCAGCTGGCCTGAAATCCACACGCACTTAAAAGTCAAATAGGTCAGTGGCCTTCCTCCAGCAGAAGAGACAGAATGAGGCAGCAGTTGGAAGATAGCTACTAAGTTGAAGAAAGCAAGTACTGCTCATTCCAGCCAGAAAATGGCCAACCAAACAAGGACCATCAAAACCTGTACAAGAAAATCCCAGTTCTAATATGAGAAAATTCAGCCGCCCAGCTTGATAAAGGGCCATCATGTGTATGCACTTGCTGAACACACAGAGTGTGCTCAGCACCACACCAACCACTGTGTGGGGGGAGTGGGGGGAGACCACAGAAAATTATCAGACACAGCCCTCCCTGCACTTGCTGTCTGTCAGGAAGATGACACACACGTGGAAACCCAACAACCAGAGGCGAAGGCATTTCCAAGAGCCGACGAGAGATTCAGACGTGGCAGAAAACACATAGCGTGGACTCTGATTTGTGCACGCATCAGGTATTTGTCAGGCACATTCTGTGTGCTGTGTACCAGGCACTGTACATGCTGGGCTTCAGTGGAGAGGGGGACAGAGAGGATCCCTGTCTCTGTGCAATGTACAAACAGACCGTGTAAGCCCACAGACACAATCACTCTAGAGATGGGTATGTATGAAGAAGAAATTAGTGTCCTAGCAAGACCGAGTAGGGGGCTGTGGCTGAGGACTGTGAACAGGTGTCATGGCAGGGCTCTCAGAGGAGAGAGCATTTGAGGAAGAGCCAGGCTGGCAGAGAGTTGGGACAGAGAGCTCCAGGCAGAAGGAAGTAAGAGTGAGGCTGGTGCATCCCAGGAAAGGGGGAGTTTGGGGGGTGGTCAAGGGGCAGGCCTGGCACAGAGGAGTAAGGGCCTGGGCAGGTTCTGCGTTTTATTATAAGTGTGATGGAGGAGTGAAGTGATCTTGGTGATGGAGCGTTGACTCTGGTGAGGTCCCAGAGGATCCCAGGAAATCAGTCAGGAGGCTGTTCTGGCAACTCATCTAGCCGAGAGGTGACGTTGTGCTCGCAGGCGTGAGGCTGGGAAATGGCTGGATTCCGTGTACATTTGGAGCAGAAGGAAGGAAAGCTGAGATGGTGAGCAGCTGGGATGAGATTATGGAGGGTCTTGAACTCCTAAGCGTGGACATTTCTGGTGGGCAGTGGGGATCTGTGGCCACAGATCTCCTCGTGTGACGACTAGTCTGGCAACAGGCAGGGAGAAAAATGGTCTGGTAGTTCATGTCCTGAGTAAGAAGGGTCTAAACCAGAGAGTGGCCAGGAGTGTGGAGGAGAGACAGACACTAGAGGTTCTCGATCACATGTGCCCTGACACAGCCGATGGCACAGTGCCCGGACCAGCAGATGCTGACCAGGGACTTTAAGGCTGTTTTGAAAGCTCAGAAAAGGGGGACGAGAATTCCTAGCATAGGTAGGAAAGTAGCTTAGGATTTCCAGGATAATGTGGGGAGACTTTAGAACGTTTGTTGCTTGGAGTTTTCTCGGGTTTGGTCGTCTTGTTCTCTTGGGACACCAAGCCTCCTAGGTACGATCATTAAAGCTCCTCCAACATTCAGAACCAGTGACTTCAGTTGTGTCCCATGGCAGCTTCCATTTGAATAAAAGCCCAGTCCCTTCCAAGAACACCGTAGTCCCTGCTTGCACTGACTGCAGCAAAGGAAGAAAGCGGCCCTGCGGGCAGATGCGTTTGGCCATGGCCTGTCTGCCCTCAGGTTTGTGCTGTTCAGACACAGACATCCCTGCACACCCTGCGTCCAGATGCAGACGGCGTCTAAGGCAGTGGCAAGCAGAGTGCACAGAGCACATGAACGTGTCCCAGCCCTGGATGACCTGCAGGATTAACCGAAAGGGCAGCCCTGCCTGCGACCCTGTCTGTACCTGACCTGAAAAGTCCTCTTCGCTGGGGCTGAGGGAAACTATCTGGACTAAGCGGGATGTTTACTTAGAGCATCTAGAAGCTGTTCAATCAGGAAACTCTAACTGAGGTACAGGACAGGGCACCAGACATGATGCCAGAGACTCACTACTGCCAAGCAAGGATGTAGGTTTAAAATAAGAGGAGGCCAGTGCAGGGAAGGTCTAGAGCTGAGAGAACCTGGGAGAGATGGGCAGGCCCAGTGCCGGCTGAAACAGGGGACAGCCCCTGTAATTTTATACTGAGCAGCTTTACAGCCGCCAGCCAGCAGTCCAGGGCAAGAATCCACGCAGCCCCTGCAACGTGCTCCAGGTTCAAGGTGCCTCGTCACAACCAGTTTCCCGCCAGGTCACTACTGGGTGGTCTGCCCTGGCAAAGCATCACAGTCGGTTGCCTCCTGTGTCTTGATGTGTCACCTAACTGCCCCTAGCTACCATTCAGTCTGCCCTTTTCCAGTCATTCCTTGCCTGGCCTCCTTGGGCTCCTAAAGCCTCCCGTTTTCCCTTTTTCTGTTTTTGTGCTCACTTTAAGCAAGTTTGATCTTCTCCTTTTCAGTTTTCACAGTGGTCATTTTTAGACTAACTTGCTCTGTTCTTAGAATATCTTAAGGGCTTTACTGAAATGTGTCCAGTTCTGTTGTTGTTTTTAGACACACAGCTGTAGTTTCCCATTAAATCTTTCCCAAAGAAATCAAAGGATCCAAGGATGAGACTTTAGGACTATTAAATACGAAGAACATTCCCTTATTCCTTCGGATAGCATGCCACGGTGCTGTGGTTCTCATGCTGTGGTCCCAGTATCAGCGTGGCCTGGGAGCTTGTTAGAAATGCAGATTCTCAGGCACACCCAGCCCTCTTGGGTCAGAGACTCTGGGGCTGGGTCCAGCCGCCTGTGTTCAGCAGCCCTGTAGGTGAGGGCTCAATTCGGAGCCCCGATGCTGTGACGGAGCGGAGGATCCCGGTTACATCTGGGAGGCGTGAGCCGGGCGTTTGCCTCCAGGGATCCGAGTGCAGTCAGCTCTGCTCCAAATCCTGCCTGCGGGTGAGAGCGGGTGCGAGAGGGAAGCACGTTGCCTGTTCCCATCCAGGCATCACAGCAAAGAGAGAAATCGCCTCCGCGGGGGTTACCATGGTGCCCGATCCCTGGCTGTAAAGCATTCTACAGTCTAAAGCACCAATACCTAACTTGGGGTGCAGAGCAGTGGGAAAAACCCAGTTCTTGTTCTAGAAATACTCACTTTAGGGGAAAAAAATGTGGAGGGGCATTTAAGCAAATTAACTAGTAAATAAACACACACTGTTTACCACAACATGAGCCTATTTTGCAGAATACAAAATTCTCATGCTTTTTTTAAAAAAAAAAAAAAAAAGAAAACAAGAGTTCAAAACCTTTTACTACTTTTCATGAAACCTGGGCTGTGCTTCCCAGACCCACCTACGGTAGAGGCTGCCTCTCCTCTGTTCTCAGATGTGCTTGTGGGAAAAGGTTTCCGAGACGGGAGCTTTTTGTGGACTGGTATCCCCGCCTGAGAAACGGGGGGCCCAGCCCTGCCGCAGTGAGCTCTGGGCTTCCCCACCTCAGCAGGAAGGTCTGTGGTTTCTGCTGTATGTTCTAAGACTATCGGTTGTTTCAACCGAGATCCAGGTGATCCATGCAGCCCCAAGGGGAACACGGATCACGTGAGATCAGGGCCACACCGGCTGGCGTGAGGGCACAGGCTTCCCTCCCCACGCAGGGCCTCTGCCCCAGGCAGCCAGCGATTTAGGCCTCAGGGTGACTTCCGTGGGCACTTTTGCCTTCATGGGCTTCCTCCTCCAGAACAAATAAAAAATATATTTGACAACTATGTGGGCATAAAGACAAATATAATCCAGGCCAGATTCTATTCATTTGTTTCTTTTCTGATTGTAAAAGAAGTTAAAATATTTTCTTGGGCCTCTGAAAATATCAGGGCCCCAGGCACCGTGCCTGCCGGACCTTGCGGAGAAGCCAGCCTTGCAGCGCAGCGTCTGTAAGACCCCTCTGGGTCTTGCGCACGGAATAACCCAGCCCTCTGGTTCTTTAGAAAATCGGCTGTGATGGCATCATCGGGTCTGCGGCCAAAGAAGACCGGTGTGGAGTCTGCAGCGGGGACGGCAAGACCTGCCGCGTGGTAAAGGGCGACTTCAGCCACTCCCGGGGGACGGGTGAGTGTCGGGCCCGGCCACAGGGCAGCCCGCATGTGCCACGTGTTTTGTTTCCTTTGCCTGTGCTTTTCCCTGAATTGCCTAAGTAAGGGCTGGATGATAATGGATAGGTGACCTGGCACTTCAGTTTCATTTCTGAAAGGCAAAGAAGGACGCTTTAGCGAGAATGATGCTGTTAAGTGGCTACAAGTGAATAGTTTGCCTGTGAGAGGAAACAGCTCCTGGGCTCACAGCTCAGCCCAAGGTCCATGAATCAGCAGTAGCTGCCCTGGCCCGGGAACAGACAGAGAAGGTGGCAAACTTTGCCAAATCATTTTTGCCTGTCGACAGAAGAGGTTTGCTCTGTTTCTGAATTTTCTGCCAGTAAAAGTAGAGTAGCATTTACACGCATCGCGCACCTCTAAAAGTGCATGAAGCCGCATGATCCGGAAAGCTTCAGATGCCTCTATGGCTGTGAGTCCAGAGTAACTGGTCTTCTGGTCCCCAGATGTAGACAGTTCCCCAGCACTGTCCCCAGTGAGGTTCGCCTGCGTTCACTTGGTGGGCCGTGTTCGTCTTTCTGCTCGTACCGTCTTCACTGCTGTAGGCTGCTTTGAACTGGGTGGGAGAGACTAGTTTTCGGATCTCCTGTCCTGAAGGGGACACTAACTTATGACATCCAGGGAAGCATCTGTGGTCTATACTTAACGAGGGGTGTGTGAGGCAGGCAAAACCCCGGGAGGCGAGCTCTGAAGCCCCAGTGAGTGTCCACTCTCCCAGGGTCGCCACAGGAGCTCTTGGGTGGAACTGAGCTGATACACTTCTATCTTAATTTCTACAAATTGCTTTGCACAGAAGCTTTTCAGGTCGGTCCCACTCAGCAAGAGAACAGCACCACAATTATTCCTCCCTCTCGCACAGGACAGGCCTGTAGGATGAGGCAGAGAGAAGTCTGAGCATGTTCCCCTGCCCTATTTTCTCTGGGTGGATAGAAAACCTGGTCTAGAGGAAACATTCCTTCTAGAGACCTGTGGAAAGGACAACCTATGGCACAAACATTTTGCAGGATCTTTTGAAAGCCAAAGCAGAGGTCAATGCAAATGCAGAATTAAATTTAAAAATGAAAGTTCAGGCCGGGTACGTTCTGATTTCAGGATTTCAAAGACAGGTGCTTAGTCATCAGCGCCCACAGCTTGGGTGAGACTCTGTGCCTGCGGTCTGGCTCCTGAAATAATGGAAGAGGGTGGTGCTGGAGTCTGTTGGTTTGGGGGGCAGTGCCCTCTGGAGCTACTCTGTCCATCACAGTAGCCACGGGCCCCTTGAGTCTATTCACATTGAAATTATAATTAAAATGAAGCAAACTGAGAAATTCACCTCTCAGTCCTACCAGCCACTTTCCAAGTACTCCATTGCCACACATGGCTCTTGCTCCCGTGTTGGACAGCACAGATAAAGGACGTCCCTGTCACCATAGAAGTTTCTCTTGAACAGCGTGGCTCTGGAACTTCGATCATTTCTGCTGTTTGTTTTGACATTTCTGACGCCATTGTCTCGGTCGGTACCCCAGATCCTGGGGTCCCACGAGGCTTCGACCTTGCCTATTGTAGCTCTGCCAGTGTCAGGGACAAAACTGCAAACGGACAAGGGGTTACCGTTCACTGGGTTTTTGTTTTTGTTTTTGTTTTAATGGAAGCATTTAGAACACTTTGAGTCTTATGCCAAGCTCCAATAAACAGAACTGACTGCAATTGCACCAGTGAGGAAGGCAGATCAGACACAGCTGTGTCCACCCCTGCCCGCCCCGGGCAGTTCTGTAGAACACTATACAGCTTTGAAAACCTCCACTGTATGCAACATAGCAGCTCACTTTTGAGACAACCCGGATTAGGGGAAAAGTTTTCTCCCCTTTCCCAGACTCTGACCTGTGTTCTGGCCCTTGGTTTTGGCCCGGCAGAGCCATTCAGCCATCCGCAGTAGCAGCCTCTTCTCCTGCCCGCTCCTCTCCTTTCTCCATCTTCTCCCCACCCCCAGCTGGGTTCTCTCCGTGTCTGGAACGTGCAGCCTTCCTCCCGGTGAGGTCAGGCATCTGTGGCCATGGCAGCGGGTCCCCCATGGAACGACAGATCACATCGGAAGCCTCCTTGGGGCAGCCGTCCCCACCCTGACTTGCAGCTTAGTGGGCATCGTTCCAGCTGCGGGGGCACGGAAGCCTTAGCAAACCTTCAGAGAAAGACGAGCACACACTAGCCTCGCCCACCTGTAAGTGTTCTGTCATTCTGAGCAGTCGCCAATTGTCACACATTCATTTCAAAGTGCAAAGCTGGTTGAAGTCCGTGAGCGTAAGCTCATATCAGTATGAGTTCCATTTATTGGAGATCCATGCAGAGCTCATTCACATGTGAATGAATCACAGGGACCCATCTGGTACAGTTTCATTAAACACAGAGCCGTAACCGCGGCACAGCGTACTGGAATGCGCACACGCACGGGTGCTGGCAGAGGCTCACCCCCGAGTCTGTTCACCCAACAAACATTTATTCAGCACAACTACATTGTAAGCACTAGGTACATAGAAATAAAAGTTAACTGTCATGTCATCGGTCACAGCTGAGGGAGGGGACCCCCAGACAAACAGGTTAAGTCTGTGTGATGTAGAGGCAGCTCCTTGGGGATGTTGTGAGGCCCCAAATTCTGGCGGGAGTAACTCCCGCAGGCCTGCGGACAGACCAGGTGGCCCCCAGCCCTGAAGGACATGTAGAAGGTCACTGATCGCAAGGGTATGGGAGACATTCCAGTGAAATCGCATAAAGCCCCCATGTCACTGAGCATCTGGGTGCCTCCGAGTGTAGCTGGGTGGATTCGCTCATCTTGTCAGCTTAGATAGGAAGGTGACTTTCATCTCTTCCTGGCTCCAAAGAATGAGGAAAGGAGGAATGTCTTATCACCCTTCAGGGTGAATATCAAAGAGAAACACCGTATCGGAAAGATAAAATGAAATCAAACCACAGGATTTTCGCCCAATTATGTGAACTCCTAACCCCGGCCTGAACTCCTCTGGGTCCTCTCGCCAAAGTTCCTGAGCAGGGCAGACCCACACAGGGCGGAGCGTCTCAGCCCAGCCGAGCGTGAAGCCTGGGGCTGCCCCGCTGCGTCCTGCGAGGTCCCACGGCAGGGCCGGGAAGTGATGTCCTGAGTGTGGGGTGTTCATCGCCATCCAGCCTGTTGCCTCCAACTTTGAGCAAATGAGGTGCTCAGCTGCTCCTCTGCAGAAGGAGTCACCTCGAATCGGCTGTCATACTGCTTCTCTGGCGGATGGGCTTCAAAATGCTCAAGCCTCTGGCTGGGTTGAGACAGCTGAGTTATTTGAACTTAATAATTTGAAAATTCTTGGTATGATGCTTTTATTTCATTGAATTGTCATTTTAACATTATTACTTTTGGTCCATCCTGCTCCTCAGCACTAAAAGGTGACTGGTCAGTCTCTAGGTACCTGGTACCCGTGGACAGCCAGGGCGAACCTGGAATGAAGTCCCCACCAGGAACCAACCAGGATGCCTTTGGGCTTGGAATTCTTTTGCTCTTGGTTCTTAAAGAGAGCCTTTTCAGTCAGTTCTTAAAAGAAACGGTGACATCGTCTGTCCCTTTTGAATGTAGCTAAATCCACCTGTTACATATGTATTCGGTAACTAACACCTACCTGGCACCAGGTTCCGTGCTCCATCTCTAGGTGTGGGGCGTGCATGTTCCATGGGAAATGTGTTACGTGATGATGGCACAAAGTGAGGCTTCTTTACACTGTGATTAAGAATGACAATATCGGTTCTTCAACTGTACACATAAACCAATTACCGCCTGTTTCTTTTTCTCAGTCAAGAATAATCTTTGTACGAAGGTGTCCACGTGTGTGATGGCAAAGACTGTTCCCAAGTGTTTCTCATGTAAGATGTTTGGACGTGACAGGTAGTCCCAGCGGTGACATGCTTGGTGTGGGGCTCTTGCCTGGCTTTACACTCCTGAATGTTTTCTGAGTAGAATCAATGGGAATGAGTCATGCGTGAAGCCATGGATAAACACAAACGCCATTTTCTACTTATATATAACTGATGCTCAAGCCCAATTGCCAAAAGCAAAAACTATAGAATAAAACAAATTTTATTTTTTATTTTATTTATTTATTTTTCAAGACAGGGTCTCACTCTGTTGCCCAGGCTAGAGTGCAGTGGAGTCACCAGAGCTCACTGCAACCTCCAACTCCTGGGCTCAAGTGATCCTCCTGCCTCAGCCTCTTGAGTAGCTGGGACTACAGGCACATACCATGACACCTGGCCAATTGTTTCTATTTTTGTAAAGATAGGGTCTCGCTGTGGAGTTCAAGCCAGGCTGGTCTGAACTACTGGCCTCAAATGATCCTCCTGCCTCAGCCTCCCAAAGTGCTAGGACTGCAGGCTTGAGCCACTGTGCCCAGCCAAACCAATTTTAAAGAAATAAAAGAGAAAGAGTCATAGGATCAAGAGGCCAGATGGAAACATGCCGCAGTGTGCCAGAGGTAAGTTTTCATTCTCTTCAACACCACCTGGCACTTTGGCAGAAAATGCCAAGACATGCCAGAGAAGGTGCCTCAGTTGACACCTTCCTGGGTAGGCAAGTTTCCATACTACAGGGCTGGACTGCCCTACAGGCACAAGGGCACCTGGTAACATCCTCCTGGTCTCCATGCTGGAAGTGAGGGCCATGGCCTTGGTTTGACCCATATACGCTGGCCTCCCATTCCGCGGGGTGAACTAAAGCATAGTCTAGTCTCATGGGCTTCCCAAGCAATGAGGTCTTTCAGTTAGACCCAGGAACAACCTTTAGGGGTAAACTTAGATAGTAACCTTCTCATGGACAACTTTTGTAAAAAGGGAGAAATACGAACTTACAGAAAAACCTTTCTAAACATTTTATGATCTATTTATAAAAAAAAGAACTTTGATTTTTTAAAAAAATGTTTGATACAGCCTAGAGAGGGTCCCAGTATGCATGGTCAGGGGTTTACCTCTCTTCCATCATTGTACCTTGTCAGCTCAATTGTTTTCTTCCAAAGATAGTTAATGCTACTAAAAACACAAGGAAACATGTAACTCCCAGATCATCTATGAGCAGGTCTACTTGGAAAATTCAGACAAAAATTATTTCACAGGGAAATGTGCTCATAGCCTGGCAATATTAACTATTCAGAAGATTTAAGACAAGTTAAAGGCCAGCATCACTTGAAGGTCCTTCTAACTACTGTTCCTTCGGGTAGGACTGGCACGTTCTCAGGGAACCATGGCAAAGGCATTGCATTTTATCCATGGCTTCCTCATGAAACCAAATCCTGTTCCTGTAACTGGATTTCTCCTGCTTGGTGGCTGAGGCTAGAATGGAAAATTACTCCAAAGATAAAGTCTTGCTACCTTGCCTAAAATGCGAATCTGTCTCATAAATTCTGAGAACAAATCCTCCCCTTTTTTGAGTCTGTTTCATGCCTGGTCAATGTAGTGGTGTCTGGCATCTGCATTGTTGAGTGTCAGGCCCAAGGGATGCCAAGGTGCTTTGAGGTTTGGTCTTGGACCCCCCTCCCTCCCTGGTCGCTCTCCATACCAGCCTCGGGGAGGGCTTGGAGCTCTGGGTCAGAGCTGGAGCAGTCACTAGAGAACGGTGACTGAGAGGCAGAGAGCCTGCCTTTCAGCTATGGACTTTCTCTTTAATCGGTTCCCTCTTTTTCATGCCCAAACTCATGTTAGAAAGAAAGCTTAGCAGGGCCTGTGCACAGCAGTGCCTGCCCTGCCCTGAGAGGTCGCCTGAGGGTGAGCCTCGCTTAGGTTGCACGTCTGCCCTGAGCTTTGCTGTTCATCCTCATCTCCACCCGAGGGTATATGAGAAAAGACAGAAAACAGATGCCTTTTCAATGCTGCAATTTGTGCCAAAGTTAGACTTAAAAATAGAGCCGGTGGCCGTGCATCAGCTGCAAATGTGCCTTGCTGTGGAATGTGGAGAATCCACCGGCCGGGGCCCAGCAGCTGTGTCTGCTGCCTCGGATTCTGCAGGCGGGGGATGCTGACACCCAGGTTTGTCAGCTGCAAACTCGGAAGATTCCTCTAACAGCAGCTTCCTTCAGAGAATAAATTTAGCTCCACGAGCAGGTCTTGTTCCCAAGCATGTTTTACAGATTAAATGGAAAAAGATTTTAATTACTTTGACCCTGAACAACTTTTATCTCAGTTTTTGACACTTTACGGCTTTGTATGACTGGAATCCAATAATTCTTCAAACTCCCCAAAATCAACAGATTGCTCAAAGAGAGATTTGTGCTAGGAAATCCAGTGCTATCATCCTAACAGCTGTTTTTTAGTTTTTTTGTTGTGTTTTGTTTATTTTATTTTATTTATTTATTTTTTTTTTGGTGGCCAACCTTTTCAGTAGGGAAGCATTCTTAGAGCACAGAGAATTTTTAATCAGAAAACCTTGTCCTCGCCCCATCGCCACTGGACAGTGCAGGAACCGCATGCAGGCTGCTCGGGCAGGCCGGTGTCACCATTCCTAAGTCGGACACAGTTGGAAGGGGTCAGACTGGAGACCACACAGTCGGCGAAGGTCATCCTGCTTGGGCATCAGGATGGATCAGGGCACAAAACTTAGGCACTCGCTGCCTGTAAGCTGGACTGTGTTTACATTTGGAAAAACTCTCTACTCTTCCAGTAGGACATTTATTTGTAAACATCCGAGGCTGGATCTGTAGTAACAATGCCAGGGCATTTGCTGTGAGGACGGAAGGACCCTGCTAAACTTTCTGTCTCACGTGGCTGATTGAACGTGTGGCTTCTTTCCTCATCTTCCCAAGATCACCTGAAAATGAGTGCAAAGGAACTTCTGAAAAGGTTTAGGGAGAACAAGGACATCTCAGGTGGAAGTTCATGTGTGGATGTATATACGCATATGTGAATGAATATGCTTGGTTTTGCTTCAGTAAACAAGCAAACAAATGAAACTCAATGCAGAACCCCAGATCTCGGTGGCTTAACACAGAAGTTCCTTCCTTTGTCATGCTGCCTGCCCACCAAGGGTTGGCAGGAGGTTCTGCTATATTGTTGTCACTCCTGGACCAAGGCTGATGGAGCATTTTTCTGTTCACACGCTGCCACGATCACTTTGGTAGGAAGAAGGGAATATAACAAAAGAGACCCTTAAAGCTCCTACAGGGGAGAGATACATGTAATTTTCACTCACATTTTACTCTTTAAAGTAAGTCACATGGTCACATGAATTTAAGAGAGCAGGGAAGTGTATTCCTACCCGGAAATATCTGGTGACTGGCACCATGACATAGCACCCGTAGCAAACTTCTCCATGTTCTGGTATCTTGGTTGCCAACACATAGCAACAGCTCCCGGCCCCTGGGCAGAAAGCCAATCCCGACAGTGAGCAAGACCCCGCCACTCCCGTCCACACAGAGGCAGCCCATCTGGCCTCATGCAGGAAGGAGAGTCTGCAACGCAAATGGGAAAGACCGAGATAAACTGACGAAGTGACTCTCCAGAAAAACAAGACAACTCAAATAATAGAAGATCAAAATCTCTAATAACTGTTCATAGAAAGATTTAAGATGTTATTGTATCCATAAACCAAGAACAGGATGCCATGAGAAGAAGCAATCAGAAAACAAAAAGGAGATCTCAAACATTTAAAATATGAGCTATCAAAACCATGTGATGAAAGGCACCTAAACAAAGAAATAACAAAGGACAGACTGAGGACAAAATGTTTGCAACATGTCTAATAAGGAGTTTGAGTCCAAAATATATCAAATTACATTAATACATATTAAAATATATTTCTTAAACTCCTGCGTATCAATTAAGGAAAAACAAAAGGCAGTAGAAAATTGGACAAAGCTTATAAACAAGACCATTAACTAAAGAAGACACACAAATGGCCAATAAGTATATGATGATGCTCGGGCTCATCAGTAATCAGGGAAATGCAAATTAGATCCATGACAACATTGTTTTCACCTATTAGATTAGCAAGTATTAAGAAGAGTGGTCATTTCAAGTTTTTAGAAGTCTGTGAATAAACATGTACTGTCATGTAGTTTTGGTTGGCTTATGTGTTAGTCAAACTGCTACGGAGGGCAAATTAGCAGCACTTTTGACATTTAAACTGCACATGTGTTTGACTTAGTGATGCTATGGTAGCTGACTTGGTAAGACATTGTATGTATGTACAGGAAGACAAGTAAAAAACTGTTCATTGCAGTATTGCTTCTTTTTTAGCGTGATTATAAACATATAATTCACATGTCATAAAATTTACCCACATGAAATGTACAATTCGGTGAGCTTTAGCATATGCACCAATTTGTGCAGCCATCACCACAGTGATCCCCAAAAGAAATCCTGTACTCATTAGCCGTCATTCCTCATCTCCTTCTTACCCCGGCCCTAGACAACCACTAATGTAATTTCTGTCTATGGATTTGCCTATTCTGAACATTTCGTATAAATGGAATCGTGCAGTATGTGGTCCTTTGTGACTGGCTTCCTTCACTTAATATATTCTTAATATTTGTCCATGTTGTAGCAAACATCAGTATTTCATTCTTTTTATTTCATTGTTCATATATACCCCATTGTTTTAATACATTCATCAGTTGATGGACATTTCAGTTGTTTCTACTTTTTGGATATTGTTAATAATGCTAATAAAATCTTTTGTGTGCAAGTTATTGTGTAGACATGTTTTCATTTCTCTTGTGTGTATATACCTAGGAGTGGAATTGGTGGGTCATATAGTAATTCTATGTTAAAACTTTTTGAGGAGCTGCCAAGCTCTTTTCTAAAGTGGCTGCACCATTTTACATATTTACTGGCAGTGAATGAGGGTGCCAATTTTTCCACATTCTCTCCAAAACATTTCTTATTCTCTCTTTTTTTGTTATAGCCATCCTAATGGATGTGAAGTGTTATGTTCTTATGGTTTTGATTTGCATTTCCCTAATGGCTAATGATAATCCTGTTGAGATGATCATGTGGTTTTTGTCCTTTATTAATATGGAGTATTATGTTGATTAATTTTCCTTATAGCAAACTAACCTTACATTCCTGAGATAAATCATATTCGATCATAGTATATAATCCTTTTTATATGTTTCTGGATTAAGTTTGCTAGTGTTTTGTTGAGGGGTTTTCTTTGCATATCCATATGTGGTCTAGCATTGTTTTTAACAGTGAAAATTTTGAAACAACCCAAATGTCCATCAACAGGGAAGTAGTTATATAAAAATACAAAGCAATTTAAGCCAAAAAATATATAAGAACTATACATAATAACATGTATTATCTCCAAAACATATGGTTTAAACATAACAAATGTAGTATAATACGTATAACACAATATGGAGCTATAATGTTACTCCTAACATTTATGTAAAATATAGACAGATATGAAAATACCACACTATTTTTATTTGTGTAGATATATGTATAAATAGTAAGATATGTGAATACTATGTATAAAACTGATGGTATTTTCAACAGAGGAGAAGAGTGGGATTAAGGAGACTTGAGATTTCTGTACTACTAAAATTCTTACAATGAGAAAATATACTCATGTATTTGTGTAAATGTAAAATACATAAATTGTTTTAAAAAGAGAAAATGAAAATGAACTCACTAACAAACGTAAACCTGCACCCTAATAAATTTCACTGTAAAGCAGGAGAAAGTTCTGATGACTACAACACTGTCCTGTCACTCCCCACCACAAAAACCTCCAGCAGACATCTGGAACAATTAGAAGTTGTCTCACTTCAAAATGTGAAATAAATTTTGAAAGAGAACCAGCACAGAATCTATGCAAGTATATTGCAATAGGAAAAGGATGGAAGGGAAAAGAAAAACAAATTACTAAACAAACAAACAACAACAACAAAAAAAACCTTACCAGCAAAATGTTACCAAGGACCAAGGAAAAGGTGAAAATTGTGACCCAGTGTTACTGCCATAAATTCCAAAAACTGATAAACAATAGCATCAACAAAACAAGAAGGCATAGCTAAGATACAAGACCCCAAGGAAGATACAGAGACACAACAAAGTCCCAGAGAGAGATGAAGCATGACTTAGGAGACCTAAGGAAAGACTCAGAAGTTGTCAATGAATCCATCATAGAAATCAAGTCCACATGGAAGCAGACAAAGAAAATCAGCGCGACAGAAAACAGTAGAAAACATGGACGACAGGAAATGGCACGCAGCGTTTTAAGGCAATGCTGTAGTTTTCCAGAGGGTGAGCAGCTTGGTCTCTGCTGTCAGGAATATCCCATGGATAGTCAAAGTTCAAACTACAACAAAGAGCAAAAGAAGCTCCAACAGATGCACGAGCCCAGGGTGCTCTTCATTCATGCTCCAGGGAGGTGCCATTCACGTGGAATACCAGGCTGTGTTAGTCTGCTAGGGTTGCTGTAACAAAGTGCCACAAACTGGGTGGCAGAAACAACAGAAATGTTCTGTCTTTCAGTTCTGGAGGTGAGAAGTCTGAGATCAAGGTTTTGTCAGGGTTGGTTCTTTCCGAGGGCTGTAACGAAGGACCTGTTCCAGGCTTCTTACCTAACTCCTGGTGGTTTGCTAGCAACCTCTGGCCTTCCTTAGCTTGAAGAAGCATCATCCCATCTTTGTCTTCGTGTTGTCATGGCGTTCTCCCTGTGTGCATGTCTGAGTCCAGGCTGCCCCTTTATATAATGACATCGGTCATATTGGATGAGGCCTCCCCTATTCCAGTGTGGCCTCATCTTAACCAAATACATCCACAATGGTCCCATTGCCGAATAAGCTCACATTCTGAGGATACTGGTGGTCAGGACTTCAACATAGGAATTTGGGGGAGGGGGACACAGTTCAGCCCATACCACATGCAAATAGCGCTCTCTGGAAATTGGGCAGCTGGGAGGTTCTGGCCACAGAAGAGCATTCCCCCTTAGTCAACTCTTAATTTCTCAGACCTGTACCTGACCACAGTCTCTGAAACCACCCCTTGGGAGCATGGTAGGTAGATTTTGATGGTGGGCTGATGGGTGGGCCTCTGATCCAGGGTGGAGGTGTGGTTCACCTGTTTGTCATTTGTGGCCGCAGGTTACATCGAAGCTGCTGTCATTCCTGCCGGAGCTCGGAGGATCCGTGTGGTAGAGGATAAACCTGCTCACAGTTTTCTGGGTAAAACAAAAATGATTTAACTCACAATTTATGTGCTGAGAATTGATTTTGATGATCAGTCTGATACATTCAGTTCAGCATCATTCTGGGTCATAACCTGTTTTATGCCTGTATTTTAATTGTAATGACGTGAGCACTTACAGTAGACCACACAGCACTGTCAAATTTGACTAATAAGCAGCCACCTCCAAGGTGGATTGGGGGTGGGGATGGGTGGGCCCACCAGCTTGGGGACAGGGGAGTGAAGGAAATTATGAGGAACTGAGGTAGAGTTAGTCCCCCGCAGTAACCCCAGGAGAGCCCAGAGCAGCTTTAACTTGAGTAGCACGGGCCTCACTGGGCCACTTGCAGGAAGACCTGTAGGCTCTCAGTGGCTCTGCTGATGTCTCCTTAGCTGGAAAAAGAGCAATAGCCCTAAGTCTAATGGGAACCCAGAACAACAAGGATTTTCACTACGGTCTGTGTACCCCAGATTCCTAGTGGCCAACTCCATTGACTTCCAAACACCTGCATGTTTCTGTAGACTTGGGTTCTATTCCTGACTGGCCTCTGCTGCCCTCCACAGCACCATGGGTAAAGCCTAAGAAGAGTCATTCAGTTATACTCCTCCTGAGCCAGAGAAGACCCTCTAAGTGTGTCCTGGGCTCAACTTCCAACCTCCCCTTCGTCCCAGCAAAGGTCAGCGGAGTACTTGACCGCCAGGGTGGTTGGAGTTCTGAGCTAAACACATAAGTATTCTCTCTGCAGGTCACAGGAAGCAAACACTGCCACGGAGACAGCAGGGTGCCCAGAGGCTGCCTCTGCTCCTAGTTCACTGGCATGGGATGTGCTATGACCCCTTGTCCTTCTGCCAGCCCTAATCCCGTGTTCCTGTCTTGGGTTCAATTTCAAACTAGAGGTGGCTGATTTTCCACTCAGGTACCCACCTCCTGAGCGCTCTTCGTATTATAATCTTTCAGCCTCTGTTGCAAGGTGCTCATGGAGCTAGAAAAAGAAAAGAAAAAATAAGACATGATTTCTTTGGTCTCAAACTTCCTGCAAGCTGCCCAATGGGCCTGTGCTGCTCAAACTCTTTTATTTCAATTTTTATCACTGGTTTCAAAAAGAAGACCTCTTTGTCTACATTCCTGCCTTTGTAGACTACACATAAGTATCCAAGTCTTTCTTTGAAATGGTCTCTACTTTAGACACTCAGAGTCTAATGAGACAGACAAGAAACAATCCTGTAATAGGCAAGTTTACAAAGAAGACTGCCGTCCTGTTATTCAAGAGTTAGAAAACACTTAAAGGCACGCAGGCGCTCCCTGTACACCTGCCTTAGGAGAAGCAGTAGAGGCAGGTGCACCTGTGTCCAAGTGCCCCCACCAGGACTCACTGGCACCATGCCCTATGGGTCCCCTGTGCCCCAGGCAGCCCTGCCACCTCCTCCATGGCTTTGTCACCTGCCATCCACGCTACATCCTTGAGGCTGTGATGGCTACCGCTGCTCCTGCTGCCAGGGTGTAAGTCCTGCCATCCCTCTAGTTGGCATCCACGTGGGTCTGCATCAGCCCTGTGGTTCTCCCCACCTCCCCCATGTGGACTCTGCCCCAGCCCTGCCTACCCCTCCCTCCCCGGCTGTCCCAGCTGTCACTCCACAAATAGAACAACGCTCATGCATGCTTGCTGAAACAGGGTCTCCTGCTGCTTCTGGCAGCTTCTTGGGAGTAACAGCTTTTTTACTAAATTCTCAAAGCCCCACCCCCTCTCCTTTTGCCCACCTACGGAAATTAGGTCAACCTCACCAGCATTTGCGGTGGAAGCCCAGTCACCTAGTGTCACCCCCAGAGTGGTGCACTGGGGAATGCACCACTCCTACCTGGGAATGACACTGCCACCTCCCAGGTACACTGGACCTCGTTGCAAGGCTGGCGTCCCCTTTCACCCTCATCTTGTTCAAAATCCATAATCTGGGTACTCTGATTGCTGGCTCAACCCTGAGGTCGGCTTACCGGTTCCTCCATCAAGCACCAGCAGCCGCTCCTGCAAATAAGACTTTTGGCCTCTGATCCTGGATTCTGCGCTTTCCCAGCACTGTTCTTGCACCTGACCCCAGGCCTCCAGGTGTCTGGCAAAAACAGGAATGTTTTCTTTCCCTCTACTATTCTGTGGCATTGTAAGAATGACAGAAGGAAGTCAGAATCCTCTGGATCACTTCTCAACTTCTAATTCCTCTGGTGACAAGGAACTTTTCCCTGGGACTCACTTTAGGGCCAAGAAGTACTAACTACTTCTTGGACGCGGCCAGGGAGTCAGCTCTCATGATGGTCCCTGTCCGCTCCTGCAGCCTCAGGACCACATTCACAGACGAGAATGAGGACGTCCACGTCAGGGCTCTCGGTCCCTGAGCCCTGCTGTGCGTTAGAGACCTGATTGCTGATCCCTCCACACACACTGATGAGTGTCGCTGTGCTTCCTCCACAGAGGAGCGAACCGGAGCTGCAACAGCTTGGCAGCTCGTTCCCCTGAGTCCACTGCAGTTCACAGAGCCCCTCGGCATTGCCCTGGGGTATCCAGTCACAGCCAGAGATGACTGATGAGGAGGTTTTTCATTGCAGAGCACAAGTGAAACCTTCCCAGTGTGATTGCTCCGTGGTGTGCACGTCAGAGAAGCAAACGTCCATCCCATGGAGATGGTTTTAAAGTCTCAGGACAGCTTCTCAGCTCCCTCGAAGCACTGGGTCCACATGGGAGGTGGGAGCCAGCTTCGTCCCATTATCTTTTCCAAAAATCATACTCCCAGTGTTCTGGGCCTGGCTCACGGACACGGGCGAGCTGAAGGTGGTCCACGCTTGTCGTGTTTCTCAAGTTGGTTCCAGCAAGCCTCGTTTTGTTTCCACTCGGGGCTGGGTGCTTTGGAGGTCGACCCAGGGTAACTCTGAATTGCTCTCACGTTTGCTGGGAGCAGTTCCTGAAGAATTTCACCCCACCTACCTTCAGCCCACGCTGGCTGGCTTTCTGCTCGAAACCACCTGGAACAGGAAATGCCTCTGCAGTTTGTATCCATAGCTAAGAAGAGAGCTGGCAGAACTCCGAGTGGAAATAAAAGGAGCTGACTCGATGCCAGGATTAGAAGTAGGTTGACTGTGGGTCAGGTCTTCCAGTTGCATCCAAGAGGGAGAGAGGCGAAAAGAACCCTACCCCGGCTTCTGCACAGCTCCGTGCCAGAGGAGGACACGCAGACAGGGTCAGAGCTCGAGTCTGCCCCCAGCCAGTTCTGAAGAGGAGCCATGGCCTCCCATCGGGAACGCCCCCTCCTCGCCCCCTGGAATGGCTCGTGGTTTTCCCCCCATTGCACCTAGAAGTCCAGGGATGACATGTAAATGTCCACAGAGAGGAAGAAGGGCCAGTATGGAAATGGACCTCAGCACATGGCCTCATGTTCCAGGCCACCGAGGGGGTTTGTCCTGCCATAGTAGCTAAGGACAATGTGTACCCACCATGTGGTACCCCATGAAAGTCTACCTGTTGAGAGGCTTCTGAGCAAAATCCACAAAAGCAAGCACTATTATATCTCGGAAAGTGGTTTAAAAAAATCTAACTTCTGGCCCAGGCAGAACCAGCAAGCGAAAATCTCCTTCCCCAGCAAATCGGAACTTCAGATATCACTAATAAAATTAGTCACTCAAGGAATTCTCTGTTCTTCAGTATGGTCCATGAAATCAGGGCATTTGTAATCATCTTAATAGGCCCTGTTGAGTCTTTGCTGAGTTTAAAAATCCTAATTTCAAATGCAAACTAATTGATCTTGAAATGCTCACAAAGGGGGCTTGGATATATCCATTGATGCCCAAGGGTTGAGAGGGCCAGGAACTTGTAAAGCTCAAAATGTATGTAATTTGGAGAACCTTCTTTAGGAAAAAGGATATATTGTGTACAGGGCCCCGCAAACCCTGCTCTGTGCAGCTCACAGAAGCCAGGAGGGCAGCCCAAGCTACCGCAGAAGGAGACCGGAGGTAACCAGCATTCTCTCTCTGGAGCCGCCATGGCCCCACGAGGTCATTGCATTGTTGGACTCCACGTCGAACCTGTTTATTTGCTGTTAAAATGATCTGGCTGTTCCAACAGAATCTCCGAGGCGGAAATCTCTTTCGAAGGAATGTCAGGAGCTAAATTCTGATTTTAGCAAGAAGTTCCAATTTTTCGGCATGGACCACAGCAACCTGCAGATGTTGAATCTTGCTGACTAAGTTATACCAAAGTCAACAGGTTGGAAAGTGATCCTCATGCCTCCTGGAACCAATGACTTCCTGCTTTTAACTCTGCCTCTGTTTTCCTCTCCCTGAGGAATGCATGAGTGAGTGTCGCCTGGAACTGGCTGTCCAGAGGGAAGGGGACTGGCTCTGAGGTGGGAGCCAGACAGCAGCTGGACAGCTGCATCTGCAGAGCGTGGGGGCTCGCAGCCGCTATGGAGTGGCCACAAGCAGGGCTTAGGTGCACATAGTTTACTCTTTCTGGGGCCTCGAGAGTTGAATCACACCCACTCCCCCCTCAACAGATTGGTGACAGTGTGAGATTTCCCCGAGTCAGCATCCCCAGACCAGCACCTCCAGTGCAAAGACAGGTGTCTTCAGAACTTGGGCCCAGCAGCCCTGCATGGCTCGTGAGAGTCAATTGTACGCCAGGTGGATAACTTGAAATCCACCATGTGGATATTTACACAGAGGGTATTTACACCTTGGATACAACATGTGCTATAAAAAACTAGGCTGTTTTCCCCAGAGAGCTGGTTATCACCTGCACTCCACTGTTTGGTGTGCTCCTCCCCCCACTCGGCAGCTGACCTTGTCTGGGCTAGTCGGTTAGCCATGTCTGTCTCTTTCCTTCCCATCCCCCAATTCCTTGACCATAACCAGCAGCTCCTCCGAGCTCTCCCTGCAACCCACTGCAGAAGGGTCCCTTCTACCCACCTGCCAAGGACAAGTGAGACCCTGCTCTGGTGATCACAGGTGGCAACCGCAAGCCCCAGCTGGCTCTGCCTCCACTCGTGTAGCTGCTGCTGCTGCATCTCAGCACAGCCCATCTTCGGTGGCAGAGGCTGGGCTTGTCCCTCCAACCCCCCCACTCCTCCACCCCCCACCCTGGGCAGTGTTTCCAGGGACAGGTTCATAATCGCCCTCAGGTGTGCCCGCCTGCCCTTCTCCCAGCCTCCCCTCTCCCAGCCTCCCCTCTCCTGACCTCTCAGACGTTTGACTTTGGGCACGAGGGCGGGGTAGTTTTCAGTTTATAATTCAATAAGGCACTTTAAAGCATCTTATGAAAAGGGCCATGGAAATGCATAAACAAGTCTGGGTGGGAAAGAGCCACTTCGTCAGGAGTCTTCGTGCCAGGACGGGAGCAGAGGCCAGGAGAGAGTTGAAGGCGTGGATTGAGTACGCCAGGCCACCCACCTGCCAGCAGGGCTGAGCTCACACTGGTGAGCCCTGCCATGATCTCTGGGAATCCATAATACTCATTTTCTTTCCCTACCTGCTCTGTCCTCACCGTCATTAGTATTTTTTTTTTAAAACCAATCTCCAAAAGGCACATGTGAAAGCCAAGCCCAGTTCTCCATTGCTGAGCAGTAGCTTCAGGCTCTGCTGGATCCAGGGGCTGAAAGTGACGTCACCAGAAAAACAGTCTCTGTCTGTCCTGGCACTGCTGTCTGTGCTCTCAGTGGTTCCCTTCCCGAGTGCTGGCAGATCCAGGCTTCCGTCAAGTTTCCAGATAACCCCATGAGAAGAAGAAAGCTGTCTCTTCCCAAGGTGAACGGAAGTCCCACCATCCAGGGTTGGGCTGTGTGCCCAGAGCTGCGGTGGAGTTAGGGCTCAGCCCCATGTGACTGGAGGAAAAACAGATTCCCGAGGGAAACCTGGGTACCATTGCTTGATGAGAAAGAGACGATGCCGAGTCTCACAACAGCTGTATAACAGGGACAAGATCAGGGCCCAACTTCTGACCCTGCGGCCTAGGCCCAGGACAGCAAATGTCAGAGTCAGCCGCTGGTGGAGGGTGATGGTCAGTGGCTGTGAGACAACGCGGACTCCAAACTTCAGTGAGAAGACACAGGAAAGTCCCTGGTGGGCACTTCAGATGAGAATAAATAGATGGCTTGTGGCGGAAAGCCAAATTTTTGCTTATGGCCGATCAGCAACCTGTTGATTCTCTGTCTCTTCCAACCCATTTCGTACCTCGCAGAGCTGAGAGCAAGTGAACGTGTGAACCTGGAGCCTGCAGGGCCCTGTGTGACAGCGCCCCCGCCCCGCCCACGGCAGCCGCCGCGCAACCGCCACGTCTGCGGGCGGCTGCGGTTTCCAAACTTAAATATTTAAGAGAATAACCATTGTTCCTTGAAGGAACATTCACTTTACTGACCTGGGGGTATCGAATCCCTCAGAGATGCTGGAGTTAGGCTGCCCTCCTTCCAGAGCCCCGGGTAGGTAACAGGAAAGTGAATTGATTAGTTTTGCTAAAGCAGCAAAGCTTGTTTTGTAGCCCAGGACATGTTAACATAGAATTAATTCATCAGGCGGAAAACCATCTACTGGGTAAGTCTGGTGAAACGTGATCTGGCTATGGTGGTCTCTATCCTGTGCCCCTTCTCCCCACCCTCACTATTTAAGTTGGTTTCGAGACTTCACAGTCCAGGCCGGAAGGGGCCTGTCAATCCTGACAGCTGTCCCTGAGGCATCCTGTGAGCCAGACATCTGTTCTTGGCACGCAGAAAGCTCCCTTCCCTCACTGCAAGCCTCCCTGCTGCCCCCGTGGACAGGGACACCTCTGCCCCACTCAAGGCACCTAGATTCCCTGTAAAGACAGGCTGGATCCCCCCTGATTTTGCGGTGTTCAATTCTCTTTCTAGCTCTCAAAGACTCCGGTAAGGGATCCATCAACAGCGACTGGAAGATAGAGCTCCCTGGAGAGTTCCAGATTGCAGGCACAACTGTCCGCTATGTGAGAAGGGGCCTGTGGGAGAAGATTTCTGCCAAGGGACCAACCAAACTACCCCTGCATTTGATGGTAACTTGCTGGGCTTTGGAACTTGTCTGGGGGCAGAGCATGGCTCCAAGAGGTCTGCCGGGTTACTTCTTCCTGGGACCTGGGGGGCAGGAGCTGCATCCAGCTCACAGGGGTTTTTGAGGCCACCTGCTGCTCAGTCCTCTCCCCTGTCCTTCCCAGTGCGTCCACTGCAGGCCTCAGAGTTCTCTCTCCAAGCTTCCCCCTAGATCTTCACTGGCAGAGCTCCTAACTTTTTCAAAAGGAGCTACCTCCAAGAAGGAAACGCTTAGCCACATGGTGGGTGGCAGCCAGGGAGACTTGGCCTCATTAGCAAAGTCTGTTTTTATATCAGCTGGGGGGATGCATGGATCTGCCCCAAGTTTGTATATCCACATTGGAAACTGCCTTTTGGAAAGTGAACTGTCGACTCCATGTCCAAACCAGCCTCCCTCGGATTTATCAGACTCAGCTTCAACGAGCGTTTGGGAATTGGGAAGGAGAATCAGATTTTGTGGGTATATTTACTCCCCAGGTGGTCTCGAGAAACCTGTGCCATTGGGCCGGGCCAGGCCGGGTGCCATTTTCTCATCTGCAGTCTCAGGGAGGCCTGCATGTGAGCTACTTAAACATCTGGCTGTGCGTCCTTTGAAACATATCAAAGATCTCCAGGGAAAGGAATGCCACTGTCTCCTTCTCAGGGTCCAGAAGTTCTTATGGCTAACTTCAGATAGCTCATAATTATTGATAATTATTGATTTCAGGTCTCCTTTCAAAGAACAGGATTTTTGGCAGCTTGTGCACCTATAATCAAAGCACGCTTTTTCCTCACTGCCTGCTGGAGTCTCTACTTGGAAGTTCTTTGTCCCCATTAATTTGTGATCTCTGGCAACCTGCAGCTGTTCAAGGTCAGGTGACACCCAAAAGATTTTCTGGCCACTGCCCAGGGACCCTCCTGAGGAGACCAGGTTGGGTGTCACGCTATAATGGCACTAACCCCATTATACTTTCTGGTGAGACAAAAATGAGGCAGTTTCCATGTGTGACCTAAAACTTAGGGAAATCTGCATATGCAACACTCAGCCCACTAAATCCACCGCAAATATATTCCTACAAGTACATTTCTGGAACCAGAGAACTTGTACCCAAGTCATTCTCTGGGGTAAGATTGTTTCCTAGTCAAAGTTAGAACAAATCCTCCTACTGAGTTAAAAGCAGTTATTCAGAGGGGCTAAGAGAGGAGGCAAAAGATTAGATGGAACCTGTACAGAAATATCACCTGTTAGCATGTGAATTTGCTTTCTCTA
>CAUYRT010021449.1:0-90299 GCA_963574885.1 Lepilemur ruficaudatus | reverse complement strand
TAGCTGGGACTACAGGCATGTGCCACCATGCTTGGCTAAGTTTTTCTATATATATTTAGTTGGCCGATTAGTTTCTTTCTATTATTTGTAGAGACGGGGTCTCGCTCTTGCTCAAGCTGGTTTTGAACTCTTGACCTTGAGCGATCTGCCCGCCTCGGCCTCCCAGAGTGCTAGGATTACAGGCATGAGCCACCGCGCCCGGCTCATCAATGGATCAGTTTTAACTTGGGTTATAAACCTAGTGGAACCCTACAGAATTCCTTCAGTACTTCTCCCCCTATTTTTAAGTGTCAACTCTGTACCAGACACTAAGAACTTTACATTATAATATTTAACCCTGTTACTTTATAAATAAGGTTACTTTTTCCATTAATTGTGTGAAGAAATGGATACTCAGATTTTGTACAACTTTATATCAGATAGGGTGGTGGGTGGAATAATGGCCCCCAATAGATGTTCATTCCTAATCCTGAGAATCTGAAAATACATTAAATTCCACGGAAAAAGTGAATTATAGTTGGAGATGGAATCAAGGAATCTGGATGGACCAAGTATAATCACAAATGTCCTTATAAGTGGAAGAGAAGGCAGAAGAGAGGACACCAGAGAGGTGGCAAAATGAGCAAACTCGCTCTGACATTGGTGGCTTTGCAGTTGGAGGTTTGGGACCCTCGGCCAAGGAACACAGGAATCTGATGGACGACAGAAACGGAAGGTCATGGATTCTCCCTTAGAGTCTCCAGGAGGAACATAATCCTGATATCAGCCCACTGAGAACATTTCAGGCTTCCAATCACCAGAACTGTAAGATAATAAATTTATGTTGTTTGAAGCCACTAAGTTTGTGGTAATTTGTTACAGCAGCAGAGCTAAGACTGTAGCTTTCATGGTGGAGCTGGATTCAGTCTCAGCTTTCGAGACTTGGAAACTAGTGTGCTCTTTCTGCTACATAGAACACAACCTCTTTTTTCAACTACATAGAGTACACATATACCAAATTTGCATATTTCACATAATACAGTGAAGAGATTCTGATAAGTTGGAACACAGGATAAAGCCTTATCTATATCTATCTGCCATCTATATTAATGGTAGCAGTAAGGAAAAATCATTTTTAGCATTAAATGTGAATATTTCATTTATAAAAGTCAGTTTACTCAATCATAGAAGTGCATTGTGTTTGGTTTCACTTCTACAAAAGCCAACGTGGTGTGTGCATGTAATTTTATTTTTATAACCTGAAAAAAAAAAACTAGACCTTGAAAAAGTTGGGGCTGTAGCATTTTAACAGAAGTCCCCATGTGTCTGCTCTTCTTGTTGCCCTGATGGACCTGTTACACACAGAAAAGTGAGAAAATCTCATTATTCATCACAAATTACTTTGCTGTTTAAATGAACTGTATAATGCTTCTGTGAGGTCTTTAATTAAAGGTTGAATTCTACAAACTTCATATTTAACATTCATTAAACATAAAAGAAAAACTTTATATAAATAGCTTAAGAGCCTGTGAAAATATCAGGAAGTTTCTTGCTTATTTATAGGGAACGTAATCAGATATGACCCCCATGTGAATTTTAATTTTTATAATTTAAATTCTTCTACCTGTAACGTATCTTTGGTTCTTGCATTCCTAATGTCATCAGAATGTGAACATTTTCCAAGTGTCCTCTTTTTCCTAATTGACGAGATATGGATTTCCCAGCACTTCACAGTATAGCATTCATTTGTCTCAAGACTTACACATGTGGTCCATATGTTCTTTTAATTTTATTTAATGCTCAGCGAAAATTGAGGCTTGTATTGTATTTCCACAAGCACACCGGTTAAACACTTTGTGTGACTCATTATTTGGGCTGTATCAAGATATAGTGGTAATGAGAGGATAGTTCTTAAAAAAATTTCCTTTGTTTCTGGCTTTATCTGACTTATGGCACTGTACTTTGAAACCGAAATGTGTTGCCACAACTCTTATCATTTGGACTGGGTTTCATAAAAAAGAATGACTGTTAGTTCTTTTTGGGGGTTAGCAGAAAGTGCTGGAATGGTCACAAGGACACAGACGGCCATTTTCACCAGGAGGAAGACTCAGAGTTGTGTACCATTTAAATATTTTGAACAATCTTTCATGTTCTTCTTTGGGATATTTGAGTACATTGTGACTTTTTTTGTATCTTTCTTTTAAGGAACAATGTCACATTGAAATGGAAAGAACTTAAACAGTAGCCTGAAGTCTAATCTCTATCTTTTACTAAACTGTTATTATAAATCAGTCAGTTTCTCTGAGTTTTAGTGACTTCTTCTCTAAAATAAAGATACTTATACCACTTGGCGTAGAGTAAGTGCATATTATAAGAGATAACATACACGGAGCACACCATGTCTGCTATGTGATAGGGCACAGCATCAGATGATTCAATATTGATCTGTCATCTGGGAACAGCATGTGTGTGCTTATTTAAAATGAATGTTTTACCTGAGTACCTTACATTTACTGAGTCATGTCTCATACAGTTCTTGCACTTTACAAAAGCATCTTTATATGTTACTATGTAGAAATTTACAAACCTTGTCAAACAAATTTTGATGGAAAATTTAAGACCTTTCACTGAAATATCATAATAATTATTTTTCAGGTAAGAAAAAGGCCTACCTTCTCTATTGCAGCCTATTTGCAACAATTTTTGATTCTCTATAAAATCTAGATATTATTATTCAATTATTTTGAAGAAGGGAATAAATCATTAATTTTAAAAATAAAATGAAATAAACTTTGCTTAATTGGAACCCACTAGTGAACAATGGTCAGAAGTAGACTCCCCTGCAATGATGATCTTCAAACCGGGCTAGCACTTTCTGGATTCTCAACTTCCATTTTCCTTCTTTCCTAATGATCTGATAACAAAACTGTTCCTGAGATAGGTGATTTCCAATTTGCTTCCAGGAGGACTAATCAAGCTTCCAGCTGATTATTATGATGGCAAATCACTGTAAGAGTGTTATTAAAACAATAGGGATGTGTTTTAGAGAATTGAGCACCGTAAACACAATACTCTTTCCCTCGCCATCAACGTATTTAGATGAAAAAGCTTTCTCAATTTTTGTTTCTATAAAAACAAAAACAAAGTATGGGAACGGAATTCATGTAGAACGCTAAGTGTAGCAAAAATAATATTCAACATCTGCAGATCTAGAGTGTCAGTGAGCTCTCGGCACCAGCAACAGTGTAGGAAAGCGTAAGGGCAAGCAGGGTCAGGGTTCCCTTGCCCTGGTCCTCAGGAGTGCCTCTTCCTCCTCCTCCTCACTTTCTCACCCTTCCACCTTCCCCTCCGATCTGCTTCCTCCCAGGAGAAAGAGAGTCACAGCCTCACGTCTCGATGTGTAATATCCAAGCAGAGATGCAGAAACTGAGTGTGAAGTCTAAGAGCTCTGAGAGCGCTTAAAAAGTGCTACTAAAATGAAAGACAAGTCAAAATTGGTTTAATAGGCCTCAAAATTTGAATAATGGTTATTAATCTTGTGTTTTATCTCAGGGCAACATTTGTACATCTCTAGTTGTTTTTAGTAGTAATTATTCTGGAACTGAGGAAGAGGGGACCAACTATAATATCGTTTTCAAGACACACAAGACACCCCCCCCCACTCCTCTCCCAACCCTCCGACCCTGGCAAACACAAAGATGGTCCTTCCACTCACCCTTCAATCGAAATACCAATGAGCCACGTCAGACTGTGTTTCTCAGCATCGAGAAACACGAGACAGAGGTGAAACTACAAATTCTTTTTTGAATGTTTACTAATTAATACACAAAACATAATGGTCAAATTTAAATCTGAAAAATATATAAGAAACGCTGCTTCATTACTGCAATTATAGCACAGATCCTAAACTTGTAGTTATATAGATTTTGCCACAGCATATATTTATCAAGATTTGTAAAATATCTTGATCTGGCATTTAGAAAGCAAGACGCTTCTATTTTATTACGTGGGAATAAAAACGCAGCACCATCTAAGGCGTGTTGTCGTTACTTTCATTGCAAATGTGCTTTTCTTTTCTTCACTATCCATTGCTAATAAGCTTTTCAGCTTCAAAAATTACTGAAATGTAGCCAAAATTTATGATGACATATTTTGCCCAATTATTTCTGGCATTTCAGATTATAGTTTCAAGATAAACAGACACAGATGCACCCCAAAAGAATAAATTCTCCTTTGGAATAACTCTTCTATGAGCTTTTCTTTTCTGACACAAACAATTATGGCTTCTATACAGACTGATTCCCTTAAGCTATTACAATAAAGATGACCTTATGGCCTTATACATATTATTCCTCAAATTTGAATAATTTTATCTCAAAAATAGTATATTTACTCCTCCTTAAAAAGTGCAATGGTTTTTATCTTTGCATATTTTCCACTTTGAGGATGTCAAAAGTAAGCAAGCTGGAGCAATGTCGGTGGGGCCCGGGGGAGGGGATTAATATTGCAGCTGAGCTGCTGAAGACTCTGGCAGACACAGAAAAAGCAGTAGCAACAAACTAGGAAAAGAGCATCTCAATAGGAACTAGTTTATTTCTAATAGGGAAGTACCTCAAAGTATCTTCATAAACACAGTTTAGTGAATGCACGTCTGCTTCTCCACACACACGATGGATTCTTTCTCCCTGGTCAGGGATGCTCGATACCTATTGCATTGGACATAACATAGGTGGATTTCCATAATTCTCAACTTTGCACAATTACACGCCCTTGAGTGTGAGTGGGACCTGTAACTTGCTTCTAGCAATATAATATAGAACAAGTGCTAGACTGTCACTCCCAGGGAAAAGGTGAAGAGATTTTACAGAGGTAACTAAGATCTCAAGGCAGCGGAGTTTGAGTTGACCAAGGTTTGGTGGGCCTGATGTCTTTTCCTGCTGGAATCCCTTACTGGCTTGTTGAAGTACGTGTTCCTGTGTCCAAGAGCTGTGGGCGGCCCACAGTTGCTGAGGACAAGCTCCAGCTCACAGCCCACAAGAATCCACGGCCTTTAGTTCCATAGTAGCGAGGAAACAAATTCTGCCAAAAACCTGAGTAAGCATGGAAGTGCGTATTCCTTTCCAGTTATACCTCCAGATGGAGCACAGCCCAGTCAACACCTTGATTGTAACTTTGTGAAACCCTGAGGAGAAAAATGCAGCTCATGTTTTTTGTTTTGTTTGGTTTTGTTTTTGGCCTGGACTCTCACCCCACAGAAACTGTAAAATAACACTCAGTTGTTATTTTAAGCTGCTAAAGGTATGGTAATTTATTAGGCAGTACAAAAAAACTAATACATGTATGTTTTAGAAAAAAGAAAGGTGAACTTCAAGGATATTGTTTTTATCCAGAGGTAATTCAAGTCAATGCTGAAATGGTTGATAATAATAATTGCTTATTAACTATGCCTTTCTTTCTAGTTAACCTGTTTCCATAATTTTCCTTTCACATAATCTCTTCTGAAATTGGTCTTAATCTGTAGAATTGATTATGAATATACTTAATGTTTATTTAAAGTGAATGTGCTTTTATGCTTGTTGGTGAAATATTTGTGTTCCATTTTAATGCATCACTCGCCCGTGATAGCACTCGGTTAAGCTGTGCCATGCTGACACCCAGAGCTGGTGTCAGGGTTCGAACCTGTGTGCACGTCTCACCTGTCTAGGTGCCACCTTGAGGAAACACTCCAATACTGTGGAAAAGTGCTACAGAGAAGCACTTAAATTCTAGCTGATGGCTCTAGCCAATATATTCTTTTGTGGTATGGGGGGTAATTTAACACACTAGAACTCAATTTTCCTACTTGTCTCAGTTTCCCCTCCTTACTCAGGGCATTGTTCTTAGCAATAGATATGAAAGTATTTGAAAAGCACAACATTCTGCATAAATATGAAAGATCATAAACCTGAAACATTATTGCATCATTTATTTCATAGTACGCAGGCCCTACAAATACTAAACTTAAGAAAGTAAGTGCAATGATATCAATCTTGAGGCCAGGATGGCAGGGCTACTGATCCTCCGCAGACCATAAAGGAGGCAATTTAGAGCCCCCAGTTCAGTGCATCAAAATCCATCTGCTGCCGCCCACGTCTTGTCAGATGCAACTTACTCTGTGCTCTTTCGCTGACACATTGTTTTGCACATTTATGTCCAGTACCATCTGGATTGTCTGGCTTACCCAACATCCTCACGTGTTTCAGTTTAATATCCCACCTCCTATCTGCCCCATTACTCACTGTGTGAGTCTATGTGTCTCGCACCATTTTTCAGAGCGAGATTACCGGGGCACAGACTAACCCCACGCAGCCTCTGTTTGCTTCTACAACCTCGGCCAGCATCTTGTTGGCAGCTACGACGCGGCTTCACCGCAGCAGCCACAGTTTGCTCTATTTAAGTAGCTCTTTCGACTCTATGTATGAACTGTTATGTGTTATGTATTTCTAAAAATTCAAAATGTCAGATACTAGTGTCTTAAGAAAATTGGATGTTCATTTGTTCATTCATTCTTTGATTCATTCATTTGTAAACATAAGAAACACACATATCAAAAGCATTCCACCAACCACGCACTGTACTAAGTGCTGAAAATACAAAAAGAAATCCTGCCTTTAAGGATTTTACAATATATGGGAAGTGAGGTAGGGACGTCAAATATTTCTCGCCTCATAAATGCCCATCACTCACTGCCCCATCGTCACTGGATTCTGGCTCTCTGCCACCCTTTTTCAGGAAGATTAGCAGGGAAACTATACCGTCTTTTTTTGGCATGGGATACCGCCCACTTTTCTACAGACTACTCCATTTGGCCACAATTTGCACCAAGTTTGGTTCAATATAAAAGTGGTATGAAGGAGGCATACGTGGGGTTCGATGTGACTGCAGAAGGGGCATCTGCCTCAGGCTGAGAGATTGTCAAGAACACCTACTTGAAGGATATTTGCACTAAGATTTGTAGCACTGTGTGAAGTCCAGGACAGAAGTAGAAAGATTAGCTTTGCCCAGGAGGGACAACCTCTCACTTTGCAATGGGGGAAACCTAAAACATTTGTACCCCCTGAATATTTTGAAATTAAAAAAAGAAGAAGAAATGGGAGTTAAAGAGATGCAGCCATTACTTCAAAAGCAAACGAACAAAGAAACACAAGGACCTGGGATTACGCTCACTCTGAGACGGGGGTGGAAGAGCTATCGTAGCTGTGCTCACTGCTTGTTCCTTCTTAGTTCCTGTATTGAAATTTTCTCCCATGTCTTCGCTTCTAAGCATGCACTCCAGGCATTGTTTCTGACCCCTTTTGCCATCTAAAGCTCGGACTCCGGGTTGTCAGCCAGTTCTATGTTCTCGCGTGACTAAGAGTTCTGCTCATCCGTCCCCTCCCATCTCTGGGAGATCCTGGAGACTTGGCGTTGTTACCACAGTCCCTTCTTCCCCGCTGCTGGACTCGCACGTGCCTCCTCCACGGTTCTTCCAATTGCTCAAAAATGATTCACTGAATCAAAGACAAAAGTAGACCTGATTGAATACTTTTTAAAAGGGAGCTAGACAAGGGTGAGCGGAATCACGTCAAATGAATTAAAAGTCCTGTGTTTTTTCTTCTTCTAAATTTCTTTTTCAGCTGCCCCACTGCTGGAAGCCTGGCTCTGGCTCTTTTCTCTGTAAAGGGTCTGAAGTCAATAATTTTTTGCTTCTTCCCCTAGGACTTTCCTTTAGAATAAGTGATTTTTCAAATGTGTTCATAGAACAGTGCCCTTTCTCTTCTGAAGCCTGTCTGCTAGGTTAAAACCTGAGATTTCAAGAACATCTTTCATTTCAAGTTCAAATGAAGAAATTATCTCAAAGACAGTCGGAGTTCTAAAATGAATACTGGCACATAAGCCGAATTCAGAGTCACTTCAAATATTTAAATGATATTTAAACATTCAGTTTTTTCCAAGGTTTGACATATGAACATGGTTGTTTTTAAAAGATTATGGGACTAATTTATTTAACTAATATGCCATATGTTGTTACTCTTATATGAAGGTAATGTCACTGTTTTCACAGCTGTGGGACATTGACTTTGCGCTGCTTGTTGTAGTGACAGAAACATATTATGATGGATAAAACAGAGTAAGCATTACAAAAGGTTTAATCTGTGCTATTTCATGGTATCATAGTCACTTAAATTGTGTTGATATTAAAGTCCAATTTTGATAATCAGATAATTTAAGAGGAGTGTTGGTTTTGTGATCACTAACAGTCATGTTTAGCATATGAGAATTCATATACACTCTGTACAGGGGAGTTTGGGCTCAAATTCTGGGTTCAGGATTAACTGACTATACGCTCTTAGCAAAAACATTTCTTCTTTGCTCCACAGTTTTTTCATATCTAAAAACTGAAATTCACTGACTATTTTACTGTACATTCTAGGTGGATGGGTAACCTAATTTATCTCAAATTGTTCATCAATCAAGAAGGAAACAATACCAGCTACACTGGGTTATTGGTTGGATTAAATAAAATGGAGCACGCACGGTGCTCAGTTAACTTTCTAGGTTGTGGTCGATGAGTCAAAACTTTTGCAAACACATCCTTCCCCTTAATTTTTTTTTCCTCTCCCGGCCTGGACCCATTCTTGTGTAAGCATCTCATTTAGCAAAGAAGCAAGAAGCAGATGAGAAATAGCGTCGTGTGCTGAGCTAGTTTGTCAGGCCGCGCAGAAGCTCTGCAACTGTAAATGCTCTTGCGCCACAGTGGGCCTGTTGGGCAACTTCTGTGGCACAGAAGTACTTATTTGTTTTATTAGATATTTTTTTCTTTTTCTTTTTTCCCTTCGTCTTTAATAAGTCATATCGAGATGCACAGGAAAGGTTGAGTGGACTTCCCTGTTGATCCCGAGGGTGTCTGAGAATTAAATATAAAACAAAATTGCTAGTTTTCCCTTTTCACACAAGAGCCATCCATCCAGCCGAGAGAGAGGCAGATACCTCTCCCACAGCACCTTGGCGTGCAGAGAAATATTGGTATTCAAATTAGAGTCTAATCAGGAGAAGCAGACAAAGTGACGTGTTTCAGCCTTGTCTTTTTTGTAGCCAATTACTCCAGGCTCCTAGTGTTCATGTCTTCCATGTACTTTCTTTAATTAGCACTTTAATAGCTCGGCTTCAGAGAGTTGGTTCAGGAGAGAACTTTCCCACAGCTGCCAAATGGTCACAAGCAGGAGGTGATTAGATTCGGTCTCGAGCACCAGGCATCTGCATGCGTCCTCTGTGTCACGGTGTGCTTTTCAAGACGTGTTCCCAATAACTCCCGGCCAGGGGGATGCGATGCTGTCAGTAAATGCATTTGAAAAAGCTGCCTAGCATCATTAACCACTGTCTGTATGCTATTGATTTAGATCAGTTTTTATAATAAAGTTCTTGAATTTCCATTAAGCACTGGTTTATGTGGAATGGGGAAGAAAAAATATTTGTTCAGATATTATTGTTTTATGAGCATTGAACTAGGAAAAACAAACAAACAAAAATGCTGTGCTTCAACTTTTTATGAGCCCTTCATGTGTTAACTATAGATGGGGCTCACTGGCATGTTCTTTGCTAAGAGGTTTAACCCTTTTTATTATATACATTGATTGAATTTTATGCAAATTGTGTTCATAGCCAATAATTAAAACCAGAAGAAAACCTCATTTGAATGCATCTCCTAGGATTTGATGCAGTGACTTCCACAATACAATGTTAAGAAATACAGCCTCTGTGGAAATATGGTGATTCATTCTTCTAAAACTTGGTGTGTTTTATTTTCTTTCATATTTATCATTTCTGAAGTTAGGATGCATATTATGATAAATATGACAAATTACTTTAATTCTTTTTGGAGGACATAAATTACTGATGCATCATATCATTAATGCCATCTTATCCAAAGTATAGTAGATAGTTTAGAGTTTACTTAATGTCTTTCCAGACAGCATAACTTGCATCAAAAACTGCATAACTTTTTTGCTTTAACAAGTTATTATACCTAATTTCTTTGAGTCAAAATTGTTTCCGACCTGGTATCTACAAACATATCACACATTTAATTTTTAAAAAAATCCTCAGGTATAGCCATTATCAATATACTAAAATTCTTTCATGCAAAGTTCAAATAATTGTGTATAAATTTTTAAAGATTAATTTAAAATTCAATGCCTGCATAAAACAAATTGGGTACTTGGTCAGAATGAGCGAACCCTTTGAGTATTGAAGGATATTCTCTTCCAGTGCAGTATCCTCACTCATAATCCTTGTAGTGATGGGGTGTATGGGCTCCCTAGGTCTCTGGATAATAAAAATTTAGCAATGAGATTAAGATGAAGGAGAGAGGGTTAAGAATTAGGGATGGCATTTTTAAATGAAAAATGGCATTCTTTTTTTGTGATTCCAAAATTACTACATGCATATTCAAAAAAGAAAAAAAAACATGAATAGTATACATTAATATTTACACTATAGCTTAATAGATAATTTGTTTGGAGACACACACAGAGAATCTTACTATAATGCTTTTTGAAACCAGCTTTTTCACTTTAACAACATCACATTTAAATATGATGTAAAAATTAATATATATTGTATGCAGGTAGACACCATGGAATATAATAGCTGCAGAATGTTTCATTATATGACTATAAATTAATAATAAAACAAAACAATAGCTAAATATTATTTTGCTTCTAATTCATGTCAGGCACTGTGTTAAATACTTCATGTACTAACTCTTATAAAAACCCTATGAAATGCACACTTTATTTTTTAACATTTATAATAATTTTATGATAAAAGACCTGAGGAGTTAACCAGCTAGTTAGTAGCAAAGAGGAGTTACCCAGCTAGTTAGCTAGTTACCCAGCTAGTTAGTAGCAAAGCCAAAATTTGCATTTGGGCTAACTGACGTAGGTACTCAGACTCGTAACTTATGTGCTATACAGGCTTGTATAGTGTTTATGCATTCTATTCCTTGATCGGTACTGCAGTGGTGAATGATTAAGTTGCTCTCAAGGATTTCACTACGTAAGTATATAATAGTATAGGGTTTACTATCCTAAATTGTTTTCCTAGGATAAATTCTTAAGTTTGATATATATTGTAATATTTCCCTCCAGTTGGGTTGCACTAATTTATAAGCCTATAACAGTATGTAGCGTGTGCCTGTTTCCCGGCATCTTTACGTGTACTGGCTACAAACGTACAGTACTTCTAAGTAGGTTTTGATGGCTATAGAATCACAGCCTGTCCAGGAACAACATAGGATGTCTAAATCTTGCCCTGTAGATCACCACACTCCTTTTTAGGATATTCCTGGAATATCCTAAATAGCACAAATCTATTTTGGAATTAAAATAAATGGTCACTTGTTTTTAGAGCTGGGCAAATACTGCTAAATCCACAATGTAGAGATTTCTGGCAACAACTGAATGGGCACATGCAGCCATCATCAGATGTTTCCGAAATTGAAGCCAAACAAAAGTTTAAAATCGACTGCAGGTCCTTCAGTATTATTATGCTCATTTGAAATCTTCAACAGGCTCCATAGAGTTGTTGGTACCATTCTCTCTTAAATTTTTATTTGGACACATTATTTTAGGTGCAGAGAAAATATTCAAGAAATGTACAAAGAATCCTGCTTCCCATTCAACTAGATTCTTCAAGTGTTGACATTCACCTTTCACTTCTCTCTCTCTCTCTCTCTCTCTCTCACACACACACACACACACACACACAGGTGTCTAGATTATCATTATTTCTTATTTGGAGAGGTCATTATAGAAATAGAATCTATTACAGAATATTGCCCTTAAATATTTCAGTGTTCCTAAAAATGAAGCTATTCTCTTACATAGCCATAGTAGTGTGCATATAAAATCAGGAAAATGTGGAAACACTACTGTCAACTAATCTACAGACTCTGTAAACTTCACCATTTGTTCTGCTAGTGTTCTTTACGATAGCGTAATTTCTGACCATTCCTTGTATTCATATTCTTTTTGTTTTCTTTAATCAGAACCAGTTCCTCAGCCATTTATAACAGTACAAATAATGACCAGCTATGTGTAGAAAATCTTTCAATTTTGTTGCACTTTTGTGAGAACATGCAGAATGTTTTTTTGAGTTCATCATTTCTTGAGGTTTGAGGTCTATTTGTTGCATTCTGGTGATAACCTTGGTTAAGGTGTTGTATGTCTGCTTTGTCCATTGAACAGTTAATATGTATATTTTACTTACTATTTGCTCTCTCTGTATGTATGTAATGCTCTCACTGACATTGAAGAACCTTGTTCTCAATATCAAAAATATATTTACTTATTTTTGTAACCCCAGAATGCATAAGGAAGCAGTTTTAGAATGGCCAATCCATGCCTCTGCAAAAATGAGCAGGCATCTATATATTCATAGTGTGTATCTATCTATATTATATACACACATATATGATACGTAAATATTTTATTTTTCAAATAGTAATAAAATTACTATTCCACAGGACATAGAATGTGTAATACATAAGAAAATTCTAAGATCCTTGAGAGAAGGATTCATTTCTGACATAAGTTTTATCGCCCAAATTAGAGTCAGAATGTTACATAATCAGTAGAATTTGTAGATTAAATGAAGGTGCTATTTTGCCAATATAAATTGGAATTTTGTATGAACAGGCTAATCTCTATCTTCAATATGAAAGTTTTAAAGATGTAGAGAACCAAATTTGTGGATAGCGGGTGATGAAATTGGACGCTTTGGGGAGGGCTTTTGCCCGGCTCCCTTTCAAACTGCCTAGATAGTGATATATTATTTACCATCCAGTTTAGTCTTGCCTGTCAATCTGCTATGAAAGACTTCTACCCATCTAGGACCAATTAAGTGTGTCTTATATATACGATTCAGAGGATATTAGCGTGATTTCAAGTTTTTTTCTGCATGCCATCCTGATAGAATTACCAAAGTATACTCATATCTATATAGTTATCGTGTATTTGTGCTTGGAGATGTGATCAAAAAGACTATTTCATGCTCATACTTTTTCTGTGTTTAAGTATAATCTTTGTTTCTTAAGCTATAATGTACATCCTATTAACAGACATCTTTAGACTAGTTTTCCAATATGAAGGCTAGATGAACTCTTTACTGTGTGGCTAGATACATCAATTCTTATTTCAGTGATATCTGGTTATTTTAGTGAAACTCTAAAAGCACAATCGTGTGTTACTTGTGATTCCATCTGTGATGGTTTTTATTTGGTTAAATTTCTAATTCTTTAACCAAAAAGCATGATACATGGGACATACTGAATAGCCAAACTAGAAACTTTAGAGTTCCTGTGTAATTTTTCACTCTTAGTTTACTTAGCAACAGCTGCATATATCACATCCTGCAGACGATTGCTTTTACCTTGCCTTACATCTGGCTCTAAAAATGGTTGGAACTGCTATTGTTACCCATATATAATTTCCAAACATTTGATTCTTTCACTCATATGTATTAACATTGTATAGTGGCTAAAATCCATAGCCAGATTAATATGGCCTGTAATCACTGTTGAATAATCAATTGTTTTTTTTATTTGTGAATGTCTGTTGACATCTAAATTAAACTGAAAATAATGATCTGCATGATATTGGAGAACAATATTTTGAAAGTGGTTGATCAATACTCATTATGCAAGTTTAATGAGGTTTGTAATTTTGACAATCAAGTATCAAAATAGAAACATATGTCCATACCTTTGTGGATTATATAAAGGTGGTTTTACATTTTATTAATCATTCTCAACTTGTTTTCAGTTATCAAGATAAAATTATGCATAAAACTAGTGAAACTTGCACTGAATTCCTAATTGAAAGGATGGTTATAAATCAAGTGATCAAAGTGGTTCCTAAGAAACCACAGGAAGTTACATGCGAAGATATTTAATGCAATAGAGAGAGTGGTGAGTTAATGACATTGTGTAGGTTCCTTAGTTCAAAGGTCCTGGTGTATGGTGGATTAGAAACTGTTAACACAGTCCTTTAGCTTGGTTTGTTGATAGTGTAGCTGAAACCTCATGGTTTGGAAGACTGTGATACTGGTACAGCTAGACTGTTAGATAATGTTTTTTTGTTGTCATTGCTACATGTATACATCCCAGCAACCTCATATCTATTCATACATATAAAAGTATTTAATGTAGAAATTTCACCTTTTGAACTTTATCTAATTATGTAATAGAACAAATACATAAGGATATATTAAAGAGATATTTAACATCATATTAAATATCTGGAAAAAATGCCCAGTAAATAGATGCTGCATTTGCACATGGTGGAGATGTCTGCAAGAAGGTAAGATAGCTTTTAAAGACTGGTAGCTTTTAAAAGGTATAAGGTAGATTTCTTTGATGAGCTAAAGGATGATCCAATGGTATAAGGAGTGAAGACTGCAGTTTATAATAGGATAGTTTGATTCAATATTTGTAAAATAACATACATACATACACACACATACAGCACACACACACACACAAACACACACACACACACACATACACCCCTTTCTACCAGCATGCAATTTTGATCCTCTGCCGATCTTCTCTCTGGAAGAACATGTTCTTAAGGGTCTGTCTTATTCTCTGTGTACTTTTTGGTAAAATCAAACCAGCTTATAGAAATTCTGAAAAATTTTTACTTTGTGCTCTCTGGAAATCCAATTTCTCAGGTCCACTCCCTCTCCCACTTTAGACATTCCATTTTCTTCAGACCTTCCCCTCCTCATACTCAGATAACGAAATTCTCTCTTTGAGAAACCTGGAATGATCAAGATGTAATTCCACCTGCCCTGTACCTCATCTACTCCTTGATCTGTACCTCTGCCTGTAGACTGTTCTTTCCTGTTACTCCAGGTAAACCGTCCTTGCTTGTTTACAGGGCTGATTGCTGTACTTGTGCTCTGGGTTTGGTCGTCTTACAACAATTGCATTTTTGGATAAGCATTAATCCAAAATTTGATGCGCACCACAGGCAATCTTCTAAGAGATTGCAAAGACAGATAGACATTTCACCATTTTATATAGCCAAGCACTTATAACCCATTCTGTATAGGTTCTCAAGATGAACAATAACATGTTCTTAAGTAAGAGGACTTGACAGCACTATTTGTGACACACAGTTTATCGTAACCTTACCTGGCAATTTAGGTGATCACTTGTTTTAGTTAATTGGCTTTATCCAAAGGAAAAATAAATTCCTCACATCTTTTTGATAGGAGGTAGTTTTGCAAGTGGATAGGTTCCTGAGGAAGTTAGGCTCCTATAGGAGCTCTATCTCTCTTGATGATTACATTTCAAAGAAATACTTCCTAAATCCTTGAGAAAGACATTCCTGGTCCTTAATCAAGACTGATAAATAACTTCCGATTAAAAAGTTTTGTAAATAAATGCCCTAAGAGATAAGGGAAAAGTCTCTTCCCTTGTTTTCAACAGGGAGAATTAAGCCTTTTATTTTTAACTTGTATTTGTCTTTACAATATACATATTAATGGATTAAATGCAAAAATAAATGCATTTATTAAAAGAGAAAAAATAAATGTCAATTAAGGGTATGCATTAATTTACATAATATTTGAAAGTACATAAAATGATTCTTCAATAAATTATTTTCAATCTTTTCATTAACCTCCCTCTTCTAAATTAATTGACTGGTTTACAGTTTTATAATCCTACGTGGATTTTAACAATGATTTTTTAGGGTTCAGTTTATTATTGTTTATATTATATCTGTATTTATAATATTACCTCTTCAGAAAATTTAAGTTTTATTTTGGAGACCATAACCCATAAGAAATAGTCATTTATAATGCTTTGAAATTATGTCCAAGGGATTTGAATTTGGGAGGAAACAATAATAATATATTGAGAACCCAGTGTAGAGCCAGGAGAAGGCCTCAGAGTTGCAGCAGTGGCCTATGTCGAAAGTGTGCAGTTGCAGAAATAATTGTTCATGGGAGATTCCAATGCAGCATATCTAAATTATCAACTTCGTCTAGCTTCTATTTCCCTGCATTCTAGAATCAGGGGAACCTGAACTGTGAAACTATTTCATTAATTGGAACATTCAAATAAGAAGAGACAATTCTTTAGATATGAAAATTTTAAAAATGAAGTACTGAAATGGTTTTGATATGCTAATTAGATTATTCATAGCCATAATTATGGAATACACATAAAAATGAAAGTAAAATAAGCATTCAGTTTAAATATCTACAAATAAGGAAAGTAGCAATTATGAGATAATAATAAAGAAATTATAAACATGAATTTAAAACAAAAAAACAGTTTTTAAAAATCCATACATTGTTGTTTTTAATGACTCATAAAAGCATACAGGAAAAAATGGGAAAAACCCTAAATGATATTAAAAAGTGAGAGAATTTTAAACATGGAAAAGATAAAGCAACTTATGAAAATATACTATGAGGAAAACATAAAATTTTAAATTATTAATAAATCAAATATTTGATAAACAACTAAAATACGTTGATAATTTCTAAAATTTTTAATAGGCAATCCAATTTTACAAACTATAAAAAATACGATAAATATTGAAAAGTATGTTTTTATTATACGTTGTCCCTACATTCACTCACTTCATAGGCTAGAGGTAATCAACATGATGGATTTATGTCCTACTTCCTAGATGCTATATACATATGTAAATGTATATGCAAATGCATATGCAAATTCTAATATGTTCATTCCTGTGCACACTGCTTTTTAACTTACTAGTTCGTATAAACATGTTTCAGTTATATCAATAACTGAAGATTATTCATTTTGTGGATGTGCCAAAATCTACATAAGTGGTCTTTTATTGATGGATATCTGGATTTTTGCAAATCTTTTGCTGTAACAAGAATATAAAATACATTCTTCTTGAAACATTCTTTATCTTGAGCATGTGTTGTCATAGCTTTAAGGGAAATTCCTGGATACCAAAGGGAATATGTTTTAAATTTAATGGCTATTTAATTGCTATTTTCCATCATAACTGATATGATACGAGATTATACAACAACCACTAGTGTGTGAATGTCGATTTTCCTACATACCCACCAATAAAGTATGCTAACAGAACTGATATTTTAAATACTTTATAATAAATATTATAAATTAAGAAAAAGTAGTCATATTTACCACAGTTGTGTTTATGTGTGTAGTCATATTAACAGCTTTTCATAAGTTTAAGAGGCATTAGTATGCATTGTTTTATCCACCATTTGTTCATAAACTTTGTTAAATTTTCAATTGTATTGATAATACTTTTATTGACTTATAAGAGCTCTTTTTTTCCAATATTTTTGTGACAAAATATATACAAGATAAGATTTAACATCTTAACCACGTTCAGTTGTACAGTTCAGTGGTATTAAATACATGCACAGTGTAGGGCAGCATCACCACCACCCATCTCCATGAACCTTTCATCCGACAACACTGAAACTCTATGCCCATTAAATCTATACCCATTAAACAGTAATTCCCCACCCATCCTGGCCCCAGCTCTGGCAATACACATTCTACTTTCTGTTTCTAATTTTGGCTATTTAAAGTACCTCATATAAGTAGAATGATGTGGTAGTTTTTTATTTTTTGGTGACTAGCTTATTTCTCTTAGCAGAATGTCCTCAAAATTTATCATTGTAGCATATATCAGAATGTCCATTTTTAAAGGCTAAATAATATTCCATTTTATGTATATACCACATTTTGCTTATCCATTCATATATTGATGGACACTTGGGTTACTTTCATGGTTTAGCTATTGTGAATAATGCTGCTATGAGCATGGGTGTACAAATATCTCTTTGAGACCCCATTTTCAATTATTTTAGATGTATACCCAGAAGTGGAATTGTTGGTGTTTTAGTCCACTTAGTGTTGCTGTAAAGGAATACCTGCAGCGAGGTAATTTACAAGGAAAAGAGGTCATTTGACTCACTGTTCTGCAGGCTGAAAAGAAGCATGGCAACAACATTGGCTCAGTTTCACATGAGTCTCAGGCTGCTTCCACTTAGCAGAAGTGGGAGGGGAAGCCACCTATGTGGAGATCACCTGCAAGAGAGGAAGCAAGAGAGGGTAGGGAGGGACCAGACTTTTTAACAACAGGTTCTTTCAAGAACTAACAGAGTGAGAACTCATTGTCACGAGGATGATACCAAGCGATTCACGAGAGATTGCCCCCATGACCCAAAGGCCTCCCATGATGTCCTACCTCCAACATTGGGGACTGAATTTCAACTGAGGTTTCAGGGGACAAACATCCAAACTGTAGCAGCTGAATTACATGGTAACTGAAATTTTAATTTTTTGAGGAACTGCCATCCTGTTTACCACAGCGGCTGTAACATTTTACATTCTCACCAATGGAGCACGGAGGTTCTGATTTTGTCACATCCTACCAACAACTGATAGTTTCTGGTTTTTTTAATAATATCCATCCTAATGGGTGTGAGGTGGTATCCCATCGTAGTTACGATCTGCATTTACCTAATGATTAGTGACGCTTAGCATCTTTTCAGGTGCTTCTTGGTCATTTGTATATCTTCTTTTATTTCCTTTGGAGAAATATCTATTCAAGTCTTTTGCCCATTTTTGAGTCAGGTTTTTTTTCTTTGTTTTGTTTTGGTTGCAGAGTTTTAGAAGTTCTATATAGATTCTGGTTAGTTCTCTTATGAGATATATGATTTTTAAATATTGTCTCTCATACTCCAGGTTGCCTTTTTACTCTGTTGATATTGACTTTTAATACACAAGATTTTAAATATTTTTATAAAGACCAAATTGTCTATTTTTTGTTATTACCTATGCTGTTTGTGTCATACCCAAGAAATCATTGCCAAACACAATGTTGTGAAACTTTTGCCTTATGTTTTCTTCTGAGAATTTTATGGTTTTAGGTCTTACATTTATGTTTTTGATACATTTTGAGTTAGTTTTTACATATTATGTCAGGTAAGGGTCCAACTTCATTCTTTTGCATGGGGGTATCCCATTTTTCCAGCACTATTTTTTCAAAATGCTGTCCTTTCCTCATTCAGCGGTCTCATACCCTGTAAAAATTATTTTGACTATAAATATGAGACTTTGTTTCTGGGCTCTCCATTCTATTCCACTGGTCTATATGTCTTTATTTCAGTAGCACATTATTTTGATTACTGTAGCTTTGCAAGTAAGTTTTGAAATCAGGAAGTGTGAGTCCTCTAGCTCTGTTCTACCTTTTCAAGATTATTTTGCCTATGTTGAGTCCCTTGAGATTTATTTTAAATTTCAGGATGGATTTTTATATTTCTGCAAGAAAAATCATTGTGACTTTGATCAGGATTAAATTGACTCTGTAGGTCTCTTTGGGTAGTATTGACATATTAACAATATTAAGCCTTCCCATCAATAAACATGGGATGTATTTCCATTTATTTATGCCTTCTTTCATTTCTTTCAGCAGAGTTTTGCAGTTTTCTTTGTACAATTCTTTTACCTTCTTGGCTAAGATAATTTCTAAGTATTTTATTCTTTTTGATGCTATTGTAAATAGAATTGCTTTTAGAATTTTCTTTTGAGATTGTTAATTGTTAATATATGAAAAACAACCAATTTTTGAAAGTTGACTTTGTACCTTGCTACTTTGTTAAATTCATTTATTAGTTCTAATAGTTTTTGTGTGTGTGTTGTGCGAAATCTCTGCAAATAAATAATTTTATTTCCTCCTTTCCAATTTGAATGTATTATATTTATTTTTCTTGTCTAATTGCTCGGTCTAGGATTCGCAATATTATGCTGAATAGAAGTGTTGAAAGTGAGGATACTTGCTTTGTTTCCGATCTTAGAGACAAAGCTGTCCTCCTTTCACCATTGAGTACAACATTCACTGTAGGTCTTTCATATATGGCTTATGTTATGTTGAGGTGGTTTCCTTCTATTCCTAGTATATTGAGTGGTTTTCTTTTAATCATAAAAGGGTGTTGAATTTTATCTAATGCTTTTTCTGCGTCAATTGAGATGATCATTTTTTCTTTTTCTTCATTCTGTTAATGTGAAGTATTATATTGATCATTTTTGCATGTTAAGCCATCCTTGCATTTCAAAAATAAATCCCAGTTGATCATGTATAGTCCTTTAAGTATGCTGCTGAATTTAGTTTGCTAGTATTTTGTTCAGAATTGTTGCAGTTCAGTATTCACTCTACTCAACAACAGCATACACTTTCTTTTCAAGTGTACATGGAACATTTTCCAAGGGGGACCATATGTTAAACCACAAATTATGCTTCAGTAGATTTAAAAAATAGATACCACACAAAGTGTCTCCTCTGACACTAGTGGGATAAAGCTAAAAATCAATGACAGAAGTAAAACTGGAAAATTCACAAATTTGTGGAAATTAAATACCACACTCTCAAAAAATTGATAGATCAAAAAAGAAATTACAAGGAAAATTAGAAAATATTTGGAGATGAGTGAAAAGAAACACAGTCACTCCAAATTGATCAGACTCAGTGAAAGCAGTACTAAGGGGGACATTATAGCTATTAATATAAATGCTTACATTTAAAAAAAAACAAGAAAGACCTCAAATCTACAACCTAATTTTAGAATTTAAGGAACTACAAAAAGAATGAACTCAACCCAAAGATAGGAAAAGAGAAGGCTATAATAAAGATAAGAGCAGAGATAAATAAAATAGAAAATAAGAAAACAATAGAAAAAAATCAATGAAACCAAAATTAGGTACTTTGAAAAGTCAACCGAGTTTACAAACCTTCAGCTAGATGGACGGCAAAAAAGAGAGAAGACTCAAATTACTAAATGAGTAATTTAGAAATGAAAGTGGGAACATTACTAGTGAGTATACAGAAATAAAAGAGTTACAAGGGAGTACTATGAACAATTACACATCAACAAAGTGGATAACCAAGATGAAATGGACAAATTCCTAGAAGCACAAAGCCTACCAACACTAAATCTCAAGAAATGTAAAATCTGAAAGGAACTCTAACTTGTAAGGAAATTGATTCAGTAACCAAAAATCTTCCAACAAAGAAAAGCCCTGGTCCTGATGGCTTTACTAATGAATTTTATTAGACACTTGAAAAAGAACTAACAAAAATCCTTCTTAAACATTTCCAAAAACTTGAAGACAAGAGAATGCTTCTTAACTCATTCTATGAGAGCTCTTTTTATGTTAGAAAAATCTGCTATTTATTTTATTTTTATTTCATCATATTACAGGGGTACAAATATTTAGGCTACATATATTGCCTTTGCCCCACCAGAGTCAGAGCTTGAAGCATGTCCATCTCTCCCAGACAGTGGCAGCACACCCATTTATTTCTAATATAAGCTGAAAAATTTTTTTTCAGTTTTTCACTTGTCTTTGAATTTTTATACATTTTATTTTCACTGTGTAGTGTTTAATATATAATAGAGGTAGAAATAAAAATGTAACAAATATGTATGTATCTACCATGAAGACAAATTAATTACGTATTACAAATATAGTTGGAGCCCTGTGTATATTCTTCCAATCCCAACACTAGTGCCTTGATTTTTGGTACTTTGTAAATCTATGTGAATTATAAAATCAATTTTTTACAAAAAGTCAATGTAAAAAAGGCTCAAAATTTTGATTAAAATTACACATAATTCACATATCAATTTGAGAATTGATATGTTTATATTTTGATAAACATTGGTTGTATCCCTGAATGTTGTATATTATACTTTTTATTTGGCTTTCTATAATCCATTTTAATAAAATTTTATAAATTTCTCCCAAAAAGTCTTAGGCATCTTTTCTTAGATTTACTGTTAGAAAATTCACTGTTTCTATTCTAAACATTACCTTGTTGCAAAGCAAGTTAACACACCTGGAAGCGACTTTCCTGCATCAGCTGAAGTGGTGATGCGTATTTTGCCTGCATCATTTACAGGTGCCTGCCTTCTCACTGCTCTTCAGACTCACTAACCAACTAGTCAAGAGGCATAATATCAATTTGTTAACGTTCACAAAAATCTTTTTCATGATTTTGATTAAAATTACAGTTTATTTATGAATTTTGGGAGAACTGCTGTCTTTATGTTACTAGTTTTACTGTCCAAGAACAGGCGATAACAGCTCCACTTGTTTACTCATCTTTAAAGTTCTTCAGTGAAATTTTATAACTTTTCTATTTATAAGTCTTGCATATCTTTTGTTTATTCCTAGATAACTTATAGTTGTTTTAGTTGAAACTAGTGACTTTAAATGGTGACTTAAAACACACAAATGGTTTATTTGCTTCTGAAGAGAATAAACTAGTTTGCAAGAGGACAGTATTTCTACTCAGACAATTTGGGAAAGGGAGAACAAATTAAAAAACCTATATATTTAAAGACCTTAGAGAGTTGTTACTTATGATGGGGCTATTTGTTGATTATGGCACAGGCTAGAGTCTTAGGACCTGGACATGATGAAAGCAGAAGGCTGCTATTTTCACTAGTGCTCTTGGCCCAAATCAGAGACTTGAGGGTTCTCCAAACACAAGGCTTGCTACATGCTCAATACGCTCATATTCATAAGCCTCTGAGTGGGAGGCTAAAGAATTAAACCAAACTTCTACAAAGTCAAATTAAAATTTCCTGCTGTACCATGGCCTTTAAGAATCATGAGAACAGTCAAAAACCCTTCTTGGTAAGTTTGTAGAGACAAAATTCAACAACTTTTTCCCTGAAGATGTTATCTTTCTCTGGGTGCGGTCAGATCACATACATGTGTTGGTTTTTAAAGGTTCTCAAAATATCATGATACGATGTGTATATACTAACAAGATTTATGTGTATAAGTGGATAGAGTTCATGATGATAAATATTGTTTTGAAGTACCTTGACATAACATTCAAAAATTATTCTATAATTTTAAATTATACATCTTAATTATTGATGCCTTTTAATTTGTGTCCTATAAGAGTTATCAACCTTAATATGTACAAAGTGATACCCAAACAAAACATGTAAATGCCAATCTTTTGTTTTTGTATTTAAAAGATCATTAATATATTAAACTGCATCCATACCTAAATGCATTTTTCTTCATTTTAGTAAGATTGTCATAGAACACTTTTCCTGAACTGATTATCATTCTTTTTTTTATCGTCATGAGAACTTTTTTTTTAAATTTCATAGTATTATAGGGGTACAAACATTTTGGTTACATAAATTGCCTTTGTACCACCTGAGTCAGCGCTACAAGCATGCCCATCCCCCAGACAGTGTGCACCGCACCCATTAGGTGTGGATTTATCCTTCCCCTCCCTACCCACCTTCCCAGCACCCTATAAATGTTACTTCCTATATGTGGAGCTGGAGACCATTCTTCTTAGTGAAGTATCACAAGAATGGAAAAACAAACACCACATGTCCTCTCCATTAAATTGGTACTAATTGATTGTCATTCTTTTATCCATCCCTTCCCTCAGACAATAATTGCCTTATCAGTTAGTGCTTATTTGAACTTCAGAAACACAATTAACATACATATATTTTTAAAAAATTTAATTGTTTTTAATTGAGCAATATAAAATAAATCCTGCAAATACTCAGATTGTTTTTAAGAATCAGATTTCATACAAAAATGTGATGTCTTGGATTTCACTACAAAATATGGTTATTAGAAAGATTAAGATAGAAACATTTGATCTAAGAATCGATATACACTCTTTAATTCATATATCTTGGTGAGAGAACATGAAAAAAATCTTCAGTCATAGAATTCTGAACTTAACCTATGAATATTTAATGAAAGCCATTATTTAAAAAGAATAGGAAAAAATCATAGTAAATTGAAAGATGGAGTAAGATAAAGAGGTTAAAATTTGTGAGCTAACATACTATTTTTAGAAAATGCAATCAGAAACAACATAATTATTTTAAAGAAAAATATAAACATAAAAATGATGAAATAAATTTTGGAAGAATTAAATGATTTGTTCATTGCAATCTAGATCAAAAATGTTTGCTTTTATTATCAAAAATAGCATTTATAAAATAGAAGTGCCAGAGGATAAGATGAAGAAAACAGAACTGAATTATTTATCCCATATGGGTAAGAAATAGCAAATCATGTTTCATTCTTGCTGTTTATAATTAGAGTAGTTTATGTTCAAATACATTGTTTAAAGCTTTGAAATTAGCCATCAGGGGAATTTGAATGTGTATGTTTTAAATCACTAGAGAAAAGTAAGCACAAAAATAAAATCATGGAACAATATAAAATTTGAATGGAACTATAACTAGCAAGGAAATGGAATTAGTAATTGGAAATCTCCCAGCTCCTATGCTAAACAAGGAGGGTGTTATCTGAGTTCTGGTATGAACTCAACCCAACGCTAGGAATAGGAAGGAAATAATAATGATAAGAGCAGAGATAAATAAAATAGAACAACAATACAAAAAAAAAGTCAACGAAACCAAAATTTAGTATTTTGAAAGTTCAACCAAATTTGCAAACATTCAGCTAGATAGATGACAAAAAAGAGAAAGAGAGAGAAGACTCAAATTACTAAATGAGTATTAGAAATGAAAGTGGCAACATTACTAGTAAGTACACAGAAATAAAAGAGTTATAAGGGAGTACTATGAACATTTATACATCAATGAAATGGATAACCAAGATGGAATGGACAAATTCTTAGAAGCACAAAGCCAATCAACACTAAGTCTGAAGAAAGCTCTAGTAAACAGTCTCAGCTAACCTTTGCATCAATTCTTTTTCCTCCTATGCTTGGAACTCTGGAATAAGGAACAAAAACCAGGTCGTCACTGAGGTCCCCAACCCCGTCCCCTCCCCACATCAGATAAGCAGTGGCATCCAACCCCAATAGGAGCGCAAACGCCACCGCAAACTGCACATGCGAGGGGTCCAAGTTGCGCGCTCCCCATCAGAGAATCCAATGCCTGATGATCTGAGCTGAAGCCGAGGCAGTGATGCTCACTCCCCCATCTGTGGAAAAAATGTCTTCCACGAAACCGGTCCCTGGTGTCAAAAAGGTTGGGACCAGTGGTCTAGAAGATGACAAGAGAATAGTTGGGAAGTATGGTATCCCCAGCCCAGGCAAGCACAGATCCTTGCATACAGAAGGCACTCAAATAGTGCTTATTGAATGAATGACTGAATTAACATGTGTTCCCAGAGGCTGTCTTGAGACGGGCCCAATTTCATAGGGCCTTGGTAGATCAAGAATGAAGTGGGGATACTTCATTTAGTAGATGGGTTCCAGCTCTATCCAGGATAATACAAGAGGTGCTAGATCGCCATTGTTTTTTATGGCTGAGTAGTACTGTGTGTTCTACATATACCACAAGCACCACATGCACTCACCATCAAATTGGTATTAACTGACCAACACTTACGTGCACATATAGTAGTAACATTCACTGTGTGTCGGACAGGTGAGGGGGGAGGAGGGGATGGGTATATACACACCTAATGGGTGCAGTGCACACTGTCTGGGGGATGGACATGCTTGAAGCTGTGACTCGAGTCACAAAGGCAATATATGTAACCTAAACATTTGTACCCCCGTAATATGCTGAAATTAAAATTAATTAATTAAAAAAAAGAATGAATTGGGGATTGGGGTCCCACACACTGGTAGGGTGCATCTTAGGAAGCAGGGACATACTCTGGGAAAGCAGAATCTTGAAGATCCTGCCATCTCCAGAATTCTCTTTCTGACGACTTCCCCAAAGCATATTACTGTTTTTTTTCAAGATAAGGAACTGTAACTCACAGTACCAAATTGCATACCATAAAGCTTTAAGTATCTGCTTTCAACCTTTTAGCTTTTTATGTTCAAAGAAAAGCAGAACAGTTTGGGTGGAGAATGAGAACCTGAATATACACTTACCAATTTCCACTCTTTTGAATAACTTTTACTAAATTCTGGGGCTAGGAGAGCAGTTTTAGAACAATTCTTGTAAATAAACTTAAAACCTTGCAAACTTGTGGAAATTTTCTTAATATTACATACAAGGTTTTTACAAAGTAAAGCCTAACATAAATACAGTCAAATATTTTGAAATTTGGAAGTTAAAATAATCACTTGGAGTTATTTGAAATATTTTGTGAAAATGAACAGCCCTTTCTCAATAGTAAGTTCTATAGAAAGCACTAAATTTTAGCAACTGTATCTTTTTATCGTTTCTCAGCTACAAAATGCTTTCCTTATTTCTTCCCTTGGGTGAAACACATGGCTAAAAACAGTAACTTGCTGACAATACAGAACAAAAGTGGATTCAAGAATTAGGTATTGAAAACAGGCATTATATGAATTACAGTAGTTCAAGTCATGAAGAACAGCTAGAACTAAAGAAAATAAACAGTGGATAAAATATGAGCAAAAAGTATTTAAATATATTGATGACTTCAAAAAAAAAGGCAAGAAATCTCCAGGGCTGGAAAGACTAGTGCCCTGCAGTAGGAAGGGAAGATCTGAAGCATGGGTATCTTCCTAATGGGGCATGGTTTTTAATGCCAGTATAAGGATACACGCAGTGGGGTGGGGAAGGTTAGGTTGGAGGTCTATGGGGCAAGAAGCACCCTCCTATGTGTTCCTAACGTTGCCAGAAAACCATAAATCTGCTCACCTCAAAGTGCTGGCTCTAGAAAGACACTTCCCGCTGGCACAGGGAAACGGCCAGGAAGTTCCCCCCATGTCATGCCACTCAGATAAAATTGGAAACTAAAAGCCATCCCACGTGTCAATATAGAACTGAATAATTTCAGCTCTGTAAGGCAGGAATCCACTCAACACTGAGTAATTAAAACAAAAATTGGTTCTAAAATTGTGAATCCCACAGATACCCTTCAGAGGCAAATACAAAACTAGCATGGAGAGACATTTGCGTAATCTGGAATCAGAATTCCTGCGAAATAAGAAGCCCCACCAAAGAAAGGCTCCCAACACAGAAAACTGCTTGTTACACAAGGAAATTAATTAAACAAAATCAGCACATGTGAGAAGCAAGACAATAATCATTCCAAGAATAGCAGACAATAGGGTTGCAGGTGATACTTACTAAAGAGAATGTATAAAAAGAAACCAAAAGGTTGCGTGCTGAGAAGTTTTACCGTCAAGCAGGAAACTCCAGCACGTCTCCAAGACAAGCTCTGCAAGAAAAGGAACACGGTGGGATTTTAAAGCCGTAATCTGCTGAATCATCTCTGCCCCGCATTTAATAAAGCAAAGTCCCGAGTGCTGCTTCTTGGCTGCTCAGAAAGCTTCGGGGATACTGGAGGTGACCATCTAGAGAAGAGCTGTCCAGCTGTCTGTGCTTTATACGGGATGACCCTCAGCTGGGAGTATGCTGCCCACTCAGGCCGGCAAGCTGAGGGGCCAGGTCAGGATTTGTCATAGAACAATGAGTTGATATTCATAAAAAATGTCGGACAGTGTCTAGCACACTGTGCTTGACACATAAGCAACTGTAAAATAAAAACAGTCATACAAGAGACAATAAAATAAGTATGCATTAAGATATGAAGCAACAACAAAAACAAAGAAGATTCAACTGCACAAACTGAGTGTTAAAATATACTAAAACTTATACACATGGAAAAAATAGACACTGAGAAATTGAGAAATCAGTGGTTTAATTGAAGCAGTTTAGAAACGAAATTATTAATGTGAAGCCCCAAGTTGGAAGACAGAATGGAAGAATCCACCTCAGATGCACAGCCCTGAGGAAACCTCATATTCTATAAATTTGTTTTTTTATCATATATTCCAGCAAATGGAAACACCACATCTTGTTCTAACAAAGCCAGCATATTGTGATGACTTTCTGACAGAGAAGGAAAAAAGTTGTCTTCAAAAATGAACGCTTTTTAAAATTTACAAGAAGACAGCTTGGCCATGCCCTGACCAGGGCCAGTGAAACCAATTAATTAATACTTTCATGCAAACTACCTGCTGTACTGCTATTAAAGGAGCAGACTTAACTAATTAAAAAAATTGCCGGTTTTTTTTTTTAAATGACTCCAAGTTATAGAACTCAATATGAATATCTAGTAGGAAAGATACAATTAGAAAAATATAAGATGTGGAGGAGGAGAGTATGTTGAATAAAAAGTGGAGAGAAAAAAAGACAGGGAAAATAAATAGCAAAACATGAACATTAAAAAAAAAGAAATAGAGTTGATGATGGCCATGATTCTCTGTAGTCAAATCATTTTGAAATTTAGAATTATAAGCAAAAATTATAAAATTCACAGCCTTATGTATTCAGAGAAATCATTAAAATTAATGAAAATATTTTTCACCTCACTTAGCATTGTTTTACTCTTTTCATAAAAACCTGGCAATGTTTTATTACTAAGTACAGCTATTTCACTGTCAAAGAAAACAGAACAAATGTTCTCTATCTAAAATAAACACAAAACAGGAAAACAGGGGCTTCTTTTTCAGGGACATGGCACTGCGCCAGATGGCTCATGTGTTAACCAGAAGAGTAAAATGGTCCTCACTGACACTGATCGACTCCATTTCAACCGGATCCCGCAAATGGGACGATTACATGGAGAGCTTCAGCGAGTGTATACACAGGGAGAATGAAAGTTATAATCATGGCATTAATATACACAGCATTTATATATATTGATAGGCCCATTCTAACGAATTTTATACAATTTACAAAATGATATCCCCATTTACAAAGCCATCCTCTCTACCCCTCCCAGATGCAATGTGCCATAGATCGATAAAATATAAAAAGGCTAAAAGTCTTATTCTTGCAGCTTATTTAACTTGACTCTCCAAAACATATTTTAATTTCTCTTTATCTCATGGTCCTTTTCCACTAATCGGGAAATTATCGTATTGGGTTTCATAGTGAAACAGTTAATATAAAACGATGCAATAATGCTTGTCAGATATGAGGAGCTTTATTGATTGATTAAAGATGGTGAAAACTATCTGCTTTGTTTGACTGTTTTTAAGAGAGTGCTGAGATCCATCAAGAGTATGAACTATGTGACATGATATAGGTGTTAATATTGAGACTAACGGTTGAGACAGCACATTTGAGTCTACTCAGGAGTATTTTGCATTCACCATGATTTTTGCATAAAGTTAAAGTACTTTCTTAGGTATCTGAAAAGGCCATTACTACCCTCGGGAGAATGTTTTTCCAAATGTCATAGTGTCATAGACTGACTTTTAATGTTCTAAAAGAGAAAGCAGGATAAATAGAAGTAGACAAGTCTATTCCTCAAGTACTTGTGCTTATTGCCTGCCCAATAGTTCCCAGACCCATCGTGGGCTGCTGGAGACAGAAGAATATAATGTACTGTCCTCTGTGCTCTGTGTGGACATGAAAACCAAAACGTTCTTTTTTTTACCTTTTTAATCCCTGAACAGGTAAGTCCTTCAAGTTAGGCAGCACGTCCATTTCACAGCATCTGAGTGAACTTGCTTTCAACAGTGTTTACTGTCAAAGTGCGAATCTTTGGAGATTCCTTCCTTAGGCTGAATTTCATTTGATGAGAAGGCATCAAAAGGCATGTTCTAGAAGATGAAGGTCTTAGTTTCACACTGCAATTGTTACAATAATATTAAGTTATTTTTCTCTTCTCTAAAATACTTCTTTAAAGGCACTGAACACCACACTCATTAATAAAATGTACCCTAATGCTATCATCTTAAAAAGTGTATGGATGAGTTAAGTATCACCCATGCCCTCACCTTCTCTCAAAAGCACCACCCAGAGGTACAGATAGCCAGCATTTCAAAGTCAATTGTTACTGTGTACGTTTCAAGCATTAATGAAACTTGGCTATTTTTAAATATTTTAGAGGTATACAATAATGAGAAAAGTGAACAAATCATACAGTTCAATAGCTTTTTATTGCTAAAAATTCCAGGTGCCCACCATATGGGGCAATTAGAGAAATGCCAGCCGCTTTGTACCGTGAAGAGCTTAGCAAATTCTTTTCCCACAAAAGAAGTGATAAAACTGGACAAAATAGAAAAAACAATCATTTAAAGTTTCTGAAAATTGACCAAGGTGCAAAAAGAACAGATCTCGAAGCATTTTATGTATTTATTTATTTTTATTTGTTTTTATTTCGGCATATTACAGGGGTACAATGAATCAAGTTGTACTTGATACGGGGGCATCAAGTTATCTAGGTACAATGCTCTTCAGCTTATTTAACTTATTACTGTCTTTATACATTTGATCAGTCATTAAATGCTGTGTAAGCAATGTGAACACACAGCAGATGTGGAGGCCACCTATGTGGGTTAATCTTGCTCATCTCTTGTTCAAAGTAATTTAAAATGTCCCTATACAATCTTGTACCTAAACCTGAATCCTAGCACAAAATGAGGGTATTGACTAATTGTATATTTTAACTAGATGAAAAAAACTCATGTTTGATTTCTTTTCTAGTCTCTGAGTTACCCTTATAGTTGAGTTAGTCTCCAATACTACCATCTTGACTATATATATACTAACCCATATAATATCTATAAATGTTTCTGTATCAATCCATCTGCATATACATTAAAGTAAACTCAGTTTATACTGCTCTCTGACTCTAAGGCAGCTCTGCCGGGTTCATTCTGGCTTTTTCTTCTTGCCTACCATAACGTCTTTCTCTGACGGTAAGAAGCTTGTCATTGAGAAGCTTGTCATTCTTCATTTACTTACAGGTTCAATCCACGTATACAGGAAAAGCAGTTTCAGAATTATAAATATGTAAACCTTCCCCACGAGAAAAACATTTACCATCTAGAGTGCGGTGTTTATGTGCAGTTCCTTTGTCTCACAGAATTTCCAGTACCACACCACTGTCCTAGTTATTTACATTAAATATCAGCTCCATGCACAGCTCCGGTGCTCCCACTCTCTTCAGCACAGTTACATCTTATGTTTGTAATACCATTAGCTCGTTTGTCATGGTTAGCATTCGGTTCCAACCTGGAGTCCCCAATACTTGTTTGTTTTTTAAGTTATATGTTAAAGCTTACTCTTTTCTAAGCTACAGATATGGGTTTTGACAAATGCAAGCTTCACGCATTTGTCCCAGCAGTCTAAATAATCCCTCATGTGTCTCCTAGTCAAATATTCTACACTCGAATTTCTGGCAATAACTGATCTGTTTCTTGAAACTTTAGTTTTACTTTTTCCAAAATATCATATGTATGTAATTACATAATAAATAGACTACAGATTTGGCTTTTTTTTAACATAGAAAAATCAGTAAAAGACTAAACAGTGTTGTGTGAATCAATAACTCATTCATCTTTACTACTGAGTAGTATTTGATTATATGGATTACTACTGGTTTTTTTTTTCTGTTCTCTTGTTGAAGGACATCTTGCTTTCTTCCAGTTTTTAGCAATTATGAGTAAAGTGCTGTAATCATTTACATATACATGTTTTATGTAAACATACATTTTAAAATCTCTCGGGCAAATATTTAGGAATGTAATTCTTAGCTCACATTGTAAGTTTATGTTTAACTTTATGAAAACTGCCAAAATTTATCCCAAATAGACTGTTATTTTACATTCCCATCAGGAACAAATCCAGGCCAGAAATTTGCTCTCTGTGTTCTGTATTTTTGCCATTCTAGTGGCAAAATAGTGTTCAGTGGCATTTCATTGTAGTTTTATATGAATTTCCCTGATGACAAATGATGTTGAAAATAGTTTTTCCTATGTTTATTTGCCATCCATATACTTCTTTGGTTAAGTATCTTTTCAAATTTATGTCAAAGAACATGGCTATTTGCTTTATTGTTCAACTTTAGGATTCTTTATGTATACTAGATGGAAGTCCTTTCATCCAAGCATGAAATTTGCAAATATTTTTATTCATAGTGTGGTTTATCTTTTTGCTATCTAGGCAATATTTTGTAGAGCAAAAATTTTAATGTTTAAGAAGTCCAAAAATATTTTTTTCTTTTGTTCAGTGTGCATCTGGTGTGGTAGCTATAAATTCATCCCCAAATACAAGGTTTTGTGGGTTTTTTCCTAGATATTATTCTTGAGGTTATATAGTTTTATATCATATTTAGTTTAATTAATTTCTAGTTAATTTTTGCACAAGGAGCATTATTTTTGTCGAGGTAATTTTTTATATGAATATACATTGTTTCAGCCTCATTTGTTAGGAAGATGACTAACACCGACTAACATTCTCCATTGACTTTCCTTTGTTTTTAATCAAATTAGTTGATATATTTGTATGCAGCTATTTATGGGTTCTCTATTCTGTTTCACTGATCTATAACAACAGCTCAATATCACACTGTCTTGATTAATGCAGATTTATAGTAAGACTTGAAATCCAGTAATGTGAATCCCCCAATCTTGGTCTTCTTTCAGAATTGCTTAAGCTACTCCATTTCTTTGGCTGTTCATTTACATTTTAGATTCAGGTTCATTTCTCCAAAAAGAGTTTGTCGTAATTTTGATTAAGATTATATTTAAATAATAGATCAAATTGGAGAGAATTGTTATGTTAACAATATTGAGTCTTGTAAAATATGAACATAATATATTTAATATGTCCCCAATTATTTAGATATTTGTTGATTTAGAAATCTGTTGTTCAAATTCCACAAACTGTACTTAGAAATTTTACAGATATATTTCTGTCATTGATTTCTAGTTTAAGTCTATATCATCTAAGAATCCCTATTTTGTACAATTTCTATGTTTCTTTCAAGTCTATCAGTTTTTACTTCATATATTTGACTCTGTTGTTAGACATATAAGTGTTTAAGATGATTATAACTACTTGGAGAGTTGACCCCTTTATCACTATTTTTCTTGTTCTGATGTCTGATATTCCTGAAATCAATATAGCTACTCCAGAATTTTTTTATTAGTGTCATCATGACACAACTCCTTGATAACTTTACTTTTAACCTGAGTCTTTATTTAAAGTGGCCTTCTTGTAAACAGCATATTGTTGGGTCTGCTGGCAATGAATTTCCTCAGTTTTGTTTGCCTGAGTGAGTCTTTATTTATCCTTTATATTTTAAAACTTATTTTTATTTTAATGTGAGAAGAATGCTTAACATGAGATATACCATCTCAACAGATTTTTAAGTGCATCATGCAGCATTGTTACTTATACACACAATGTTATCCTGTAGATCCTGGGAACTTATTCATCTTTCATTCCCCTGTATCCCTGGTAGGGAAGCTGGAAGAAAAGCCATTGTTCGATCTTCTCAGACTCTTCTCCATTAACATACAAAGGTGTCATCTCCAGAAGCCAAAGTTAGGCTTTGAAAGTGAAGGAGATTGAGGAGTCAACAGAGTCACAGAGAGAACCTCTTCCATTCTCCCCGTGAGAACCTGGAGGGATCTGCAGAGAAAGCCTGTAAAAATGTGAGCTCCCAGGAGCTTTTGACTTTCAACCCTATTCCACACGGGGCACCCAGCAATTCATCAAATTACATTTATGAGTTCCTACCAGCTTTAGGCATCTGGTAGTTTCTGCTTCATATAAGCAAATCTGTGGTCCTGTATCTCCCTGGATACAGTAACTTATGCCTTCTTTCTTTTTTGCTTTGTCAATATTTCTTAAAGGTTGTTTACTTTCTTAATCATTTCAAAGAATGAGCTTTTGGCTTCATTGATTTTCTCTACGATTTTTCTTCTTTCAATTTTGTTGATTTCTGTCCTAATTTTTATTATTTCTATCATTCTCCTTGTTTTAGGTTTAATTATTTACTTTTCTTTCTTTAATTATCTAATATGAAAGCCCAGTTTATGAATTTTAGATCTTTTTTCTTTCTTCATGTATGTGTTTAGTACTATACATTTCCCTCTAAGTGCTGATTTAGCTGCATCCCACAAATTTTGATATGCCATGCTTTCATTTTCATTTATTCTATTTTTTAAAAATAATATCTCTTGAAAATTCCCCTTTGGCCCATGGGTGATTTAGAAATGAATTGTTTACTTTTGGAATATTGGAAGAGTTCTTTGATATCTTTCTGTTATTGATTTCTAGCTTAATTCAGATATGGTCTAAGAATGTACATAATGTGATTTCTATTTTACTAAGTTTTAAAAATTTGTGTTATGAACCAGAAAATTGTCCATTTGGCTAATGTTTTATGCACACTTGAGAAAAATGCTTGTTCTGTAAATGTCATTTAGGTCAAGGTGTTATTGCTGTTCACATCATTTATCACCCTTACTAATTTTCTCCCTACTATTCTATGTCATTGAGAGAGATCATTCAAATCTCCAAATAAAATCGTGGATGTGTCTATTTCTCCATTTCATCAATTTTTTACTACCTACATTTTGAAGCTCTGTTTTAAAGTGCATATTCATGTAAGATTATTCTATCTTGTTGTTACTCACCTTCTTTATGTGATATCCTTCTTTATTCTTGAAATTTTCCTTGTTCTGGAATTTACCTTGTCTGAAGTTGATAGAGCTACTCATTTTCTTTTGCTTAGTTTTGAATTGTTTATTTTCCTCCATCCATTTACTTCAAACCATCTAAATCTTATATTTAATGCGGGTTTTTTTATGCATAGCATATAGATGGGTCATGCTTTTGTATACAATCTGACTATTTTGTCTAGTTTGTTTAGGAAATTTACATTTAAAATGATTATTGACAAAGTTGGCTTAAAGTTGACCGTCTTGCTAGCTCTTTTCTATTTATTACATCATTTTTCATTTTCTACACTTTGTGATTTTAAGTGAGCTTTATAATAATTCCATTTAATTTCTTAATTATATTGGTTATTATTTGTACCTTTTTTGGGGAATTTTTTTAAACAATTGTTATAGGGTTTGCAATATACATTTTCTGCAATATATATAATCTGAGCTCCCTTGTATGTAATATATATCACTTCCTATGTAGTGAAATGACTTCATAATGGTACATTGCCAATTCCTCCCTTTCAACTGTTCCATCACTGTTACCTGTTAGTTCAGTTACCTGTTACCTGTAGGTAACCAGTTACCTGTAGGTAACCAGTTACCTGTTAGTTCAGTTTTATATAACCTCAGGTTGTAATGTTGCTGATGGTGGCTGTCTCCATATTATGGAATAACCACTTTTGGTTATGGAATAACCACTTTTCTGTGACCTCAGTTCTATTATGAGTTCAAGATAATTGGTTAATTTTGTCTTCCACCTTTTTTCCAGTACTCTATTATCTTCAAGCTGAAACTGGAACTTAGATCTGACATGTCAGTTGTGAGGCATTCTGCCATCCTACACATGCATTTGATTACCACAGATCCCTGTGTCTCTCTTCATCTTCTTTGTCTTCTCCTCTGAAATTTGGATTGTCTGTTCTTCATCTCCTTTTGGATATCCCACAGACGCCACAGATCTATGATGCTTCAAAACAGAATTCACCATGTCTTCCATATCTCTTCTTCTTATAACCTTCCATATCTCAGTTAACATTCTCTCCAGAGACCCAACTTGAAATATTCCTAGACTATTTGCTGTATCTGCCACTCCACATGTAATCATTTATTAAGCACCCCTAAATAATTGTCTGTTGCTCTCACAATTCATATTGATATTGCTCTAATTAAGGGCCTTTTGATCTTTCACTTAGATATATTTTAAAGTTCTCTGTCCTCTAATCTTAATAGTATCAAGCATTTTTTCCTCCCAAAACACAAATCTTTTCATGCCACCTGGCCCATACCTCTGAGGTTTTTCCAGTGCTGCTTTCCTATCCTAAAATGGTCTACCCCTTTGTTAAATTAGAAATTTCCTTTCTATTATATAATAATCCTTTAACTAACTCCAAATCATTCTACAAATAACTTCTAATACATTTTCCTCCAGAAATACTTTACAAAGCTCCATGCTAAGTGCTCTCCTGGAGCTATCAGAGCACCAGACCCATACATCTCTTACGATGATCCTACAATGCTTCAAAAATGTCTCTATATAGGTCATTTTCTTCACAATATATTCCTGAAGGTCAAATAGACTTTTATGTTAGCTTTTGTATCTCCAGAATTTGAGCTGATTTTTTTTTCTTTTAACACGAGGTTGGAGTAAATAAGTAGAGATACAGATAATTGTAACTACTGAGTTCCAGTATCATTGTTCCAAAGAATATGAAAGGATTTCTCATTAGAGTTCATAAAAGTATGGTCACTGGATTTGGTGGATTTAGTTTAGAGCTTTTCTAGTTGGAATGTTTTAATGTTTATGTATTTTAACATAGAATGATATATCTGGGCAAAGAAGTCAGTTATTTTTCTTGCTTCCACATTTCTAATACTCAATGGGATGCTGCAGCTCTAACTAATAAGACAAGTGGAAGTCAGAATTGGCTTCCCCACATGGCTCGTTCTGACCTGGGAGGCTGAGCTTCAGCTCTTCTGACTAATTATGCTGAATTGGGTGGTGTCTGGTATATCCTGACAACCATCTCCTGGGAACTGTGAGGTCAGAGTTTACTCATTGGCTGTTACACAAGACAGATATTTTCCAGGATATCCAAGGCAGAAGGGTTGTTATATTATTTATTCTTCAAAGGTTTCACATTTATTTAATTTTCCTCTCAGATTCACACTTTGTCATTAAAGAAATTTACTTATTTAACATTTCATATCAGAAATGAGTTAGGATTGTTAAATGATTTCCTGACATGACATGATGATTTTCAAATTATTTCCGTAACTGTCAATTTAAAGAGTAGAGGAAATATCACCTTGAAGTCAAGTCCTGCATAGGCACAGCCACGAAAGCTTATTCATCAGGGCGTTTAGTTGTCACCTATCAGTTTTCTATCCTATGCAGCTTTCTTGAACATAAACTGCCAATCCTCTGACTTGTCTAGAGGGTATATCCGATCACAAGTGGGCATGATTGTAGTCAATCATCTTTCACTGTTAATAGGATAGACATCAGTGCCAATCTCTAAATGTAAGAAAATACTATGCTGCCCACTCTCTTCTCCATTGCTTATCTCTTAATTAATGTTCATAACTTGATCTAAGAAAAATACCAAATGGCATCATCACTCTCAAGTGAGTACATTTTACATGTATATAAATTTTAAATTACTGAAGTTGGTGAGGCAATGGGAAAGATAAAATTAAAAAGACACCTTTAAGATTAACTAGAAGATATTATAATCTGTTTTTAAATCTGTTCTACACATTGTAGTTTGCCACAGTTTTGAAATAATAAAATAATCATACCTGTGTTAAGGATTCATTTGCTAGATGATACTCTTTCACCTAAAATTTTAAGGAAGAAGGAATATGAAACTCGTTTCTGATTCAAGCAACTGAGTCCACTATTTTAAAATCTCTGGTGCAGCTCATTTCATACTTGGACTGAGATCTTGTGATAGATTCGTTAGCTTGTAGGTTACCATGACAATAAGTCATTATCTCCAAAAGTAATTTGACACATCTCAAGATATGGGCCCTTCTGTATTCTTATATGGTGCTACAAAGAAAAAGTGTCAGTTAACTTAAGAAATATTTCCAGTAGAGGTAGCAAGGGAAAACTACAATATTTTCCTTCAAAACTGCCAGCCCTAGAGGAAACTTAATTGAGATTTTTAGGAAAAGTAGTCTATCGGGCATAAGCCATACTGATTCCCCTTTAATTTTTTTTTAATCTTTCTGGCTTTGTGTAAAAATATACATATGATTTGTTGCATTTTTTCTGTTAAAACTAAAAACAATAAAATGTAAACCAGAAAATCATTTAAAGCTTCATTTCCTGTATTTCACTTACAATGACAAATTATATTACTGGCCTTTTACTTTGTTTAAATCAGTTGTGGAGCTTTACCTACATTATACCATCGAAAAATCTACCATCTGCCTTAAAGGCTCAGAGCTAAAGATAAGAAAAATATTTTATAAAGAATTGTTTTGATGTGGTCGGCACAGTGGCTCATACCTGTAATCCTAGCACTCTGGGAGGCTGAGACGGGAGGATTGCTCGAGGTCAGAGACCAGCCAAACCAAGAGGGAGACCCCCCATATCTACCAAATATAGAAGGAAATTAATTGGCCAACTAAAAATATACAGAAAAAATTAGTTGGGCATGGTGACACATGCCTGTAGTCCCAGCTACTTCAGAGACTGGGGAGGAAGGACAGCTTGAGCCCAGGAGTTTGAGACTGCTGTAAGCTAGGCTGACACCATGGCACTCTAGCCTGGGCAACAGAGTGAGACTCTGTCTCACACACAAAAAAAATGTTTTGATGATACACTGATAGGTACACCTGATAATTATCTTCTAGTTATCAAGGCACCAAGAATATGCGCCATTTCTTAAGCTTCAGGAAATGAATTATCACTAAAATACAATCTGTTATCTACAGAAATTAACATTCTAATCCCTTATGTGTAGGGCGTTGTACTAGACACATTTTGTAAAACATTAACTGAATTTCATCCTAAACTCCATGATGTTGCTGGTGTCATTTCCAGTGTAGAAATCCATATATTTAGACTTAGCAAAGTCAAATACATTTTCAATAGCTAGTAGATGAGATAGATAGAATTGTAATCTGATTATTCATAGCTCAAATATTTGCATTCTTCCCATGGTGGTATGTAGCCCATGTAGCCCTTTATTTAGTTGATAATTTAAGTTGTCACCTCATGTAATTCTATGAGAATGAATCCCCAAGCAGGTATATTTTGCTGGTTAGAGACAAACAGGGAAAGCCTAAAGACAAACAGAAACAATTCTGACTGGAGTGCTCTAAGAGGGCTGATACTGGTCACCAGTCACCAGAGATAACTGGGCTCTTGAAAAGCAGAGAGAAAAGGAGATATTCAAAGAGGATTTCTGGGCATTATTCTGTTTGAGAAGAGTGAGAAAGGGGCCCCAGCCTCTTCTTGCTTGTAAGGTTTCAGTTGAGAAGTAAGCCGTTATTCTGATGGGTTTTCCTTTGTAGGTTACCTGCTTCTTTCACCTTACAGTTCATAGGAGGGCCTCTTTGGTGGTTATTTTGGTCAGTCTGATAACTGTGTGTCATGGTGTCTTCCTGTTTGCAATGAATCTCCCAGGAGTCCTTTGAGCTTCTTGTACCTGGATATCTAGATTTTTAGGAAGGCCTGGGAAATTTTCCTCTATTATATCTTCAAATAGCTTAACCAACCCTTCTGTATTTCCTTCTTCGTCCTCAGGGATGCCTATGATTATCATGTTAGGCTTCTTCACATAATCCCACATTTCTTGTAGACTTTGATGTTTTCTTATTTCTCTGCTCTATCTCTGTGACTGACTTATTTAATTGAAAGGTGTTATCTTCAATCCTTGAGATTCTTTCTTGTTTTATCTACCCTGTTCTTGAGGCTTTCCACTGTGTTTTGTAATTCCTTGAATAAATTCTTCATTTCCAGTAGTTCAGTTTGATTTTTCTTTAATATTTCAATTTCTTTAGTGAATTTTTCTTCCAAGTCCTGGATTTTTTTTGTGTGTGTGTGTGGTTTCTTTGTGTTGGTTATCCATTTTTTCTTGCATATCATTGAATTTTCTTACAATCCATGTTTGAAATTCTTCTGTCATTTTAGTGTTCTGAATTTGGTTGATGTCCATTGCTAGAGAGATGGTGTTCCCCTTTGGGGGTGTGCTTTCCATTTGATTCTTCATACTTCCAGAGTTCTTTCACTGATTCCTTCCCATCAGGATCAGCTGTTGCTTCTTACCTTTAGATTTTCATTTGGAGATTGACATGCTCTGTTTAGTCTCTGAGCCAGTAGGTGGTGTTTGTGGGTGAGATATGACCACACTCTTTATGATGAGTCAGTAGATGCAGTAAAAGGGTATGCAGAATGACCTCCCTGTCAGTAGCTGGCACTTGCTGGGAGGAGCAGGCTGCAGTGTTGTTTTGGGGTCCTGTAACCAGCTCTTGTTCCTCTAGAGAGGCACTCTAGTGCCTCAGGTGGTGGGACCCTGGGACTTCCAGGTGTGTTCTTATTCTCCACCTCAGTGGGGGCAGGTTGGGGAGTGAGTCTGGATGGAGCTGGGTTGGGTGAGCTTGCTCTCAAGCTTCACAAATGCTGTTAGCGGGGTCAAAGGTCTGTTCTCTGCTTCTGGGCAAAGCTGCCTGAGAGGGGCTGCAATGGCCCTACTTAACCAAAAAGTCTGCGTGTGAGGGTGGGGCTGTCTGAGACCCACAGTCTGGAGCAGGCCTCACTCCTTTCCCCCTCCCCTATTCTGAAGTTTCTCCTGGGCCTCTGTCAGCAGGCAGGACCTCAAGCCAGTGGATCTCCCCTGGCTGTGATGTGGGCCAGGAGTTTCCCTGCCCAGGATTGCAGCCTGAGCTAGGCACATGGCCTTCCCATGGGAAGAAGGTTGCCCCTCAAGCATGCTGATCTGCCCTTGAAGGCACACCCACCTCTGTAGGCTCATTCACACATATCCCTTCTGTGCCCTGCGGCAATCCCATCAAGACCTGGGAATACAGAATTTGGTCTGCAGGCCTGTCCCCTGGGCCCTGGAGAGCAATTCCTGACCCAACCAGGGAGAATAGTGCTGGTTTCAAGTTGCCCACAAGGTGCCCAACCTGGATCAATGTCTCTACGCCTTGGGATTTACCCTCCTCTCTCACAGTCCAGGCGAGCAGCACCTGGGAGGACGGGTGGGTAGGGAGTTCATAGTCTGAGTACCCCTCAGTACTCTGTAGGGCCCCCAAAGGAAAGTTCCCATTCCATGCAGTTGCCTCCAAGTGGTGGCTAAATTGTCTCTCTTGGCAGCTGTGAGTAGGGAAGGGGAAGGAAAGAATGAAGCTTGGGTCTGCACACCCAGCAGTGCCCCAAGGGAGCTTGAGCCTGGTACTCTGTCTGCAAGAGGCTCACTGCTCACTGGTGGTGGCTGTCTCTGGAGAGCAGATCTCTCCAACGGCTCCACAGGCTGAGATGCAAGGGAGAGGAAATTTAACTGCTCCACTTACACTTGTCATTGGTCTCCAAGCCTCTTGGGGAGGTTTCTTCTTCCAGTTCCTCTGCAACTTCTTCCCATGGAGTCTCCTGTAGTTTCAGGCACCCTTCCTTCGGACCCTCATCCGATCTATGTTTGTCTGTCTGTTTATTTTTTTTTCACTTTCTTCTAAAATCTGTCTTTCTTGCAGAGGCACTCTGGCAGGCGGTTTTCTTTTGTCTGCCATCTTGTCTTTCCCTCCAGGAAGTACTCAAAATAGTGTTACACACAGATCAATCTTAAGCAAAAAGAACAAATTGGGAGGCATCAATTTACTGAACTTCAAGCTCTACTACAAAGCTATAGTAACTAAAACTGCACGGTATTGGCACAAGAACAGAGACATAGACCAATGGAACAGAACTGAGGACCCAAATATAAAATCATCTTCATACAGCCATCTAATCTTTGACAAAGTAGACAAAAACATACACTGGGGAAAAGAAGCCTTATTCAATAAATGGTGCTGGGAAAATTGGATAGCCACATGTAGAAGACTGAAACAGGATCTGCACCTCCCACCTCTCACAAAAATCAACTCACAGTGGATAACAGACTTAAACCTGAGACATTGGCCTGAGCAAAGAATTTATGATGAAGGCCTAAAGGCCATCACAGCAACAACAAAAATAAATAAATGGGACCTGATAAAACTAAAAAACTTCTGCACAGCCAAGGAAACTATCACGAGAGCAAACAATCTACAGAATGGGAGAAAATATTCACATATTACACATCCTATAAAGGGCTGATAACTAGAATCTATATAGAACTCAGGAAAATCAGCAAGAAAAAAATCAAACAACCCTATCAAAAAGTTGGCAAAGGACATGAACAGAAACTTTTCAAAAGAAAATAAATTAATAGCTAACAAACATATGAAAAAATGCTCAACATCTCTAATCATTAGGGAAATGCAAATCAAAATGACAATGAGATATCACTTATCTCCAGTGAGAATGGCTTTTATCAAAACTTCCCAAAACAATAAATGTTGGCATGGATACAGAGAGATAGGAACATTCGTACACTGCTGGTGGGACTGCAAACTAGTACAACCTCTGTGGAAAGCAATATGGAGATACCTCAAAGTGATACAATTAGAACCACCATTTGATCCAGCAATCCCATTACTGGGCACCTACCCAAAAGAACAAAACACATTCTACAAAAAAGACATCTGCACTCGAATGTTTATAGCGGCACAATTCACAATTGCAAAGATATGGAAACAACTCAAGTGCCCATCAATACATGAGTGGATTCATAAAATGTGGTATATGTATACCATGGAGTTCTATTCCACCACAAAAAAACAATGGTGATCTAGCACCTCTTATATTATACTGCATAGAGCTGTAGCCCATTCTACTAAGTGAAGTATCCCAAGAATGTAGAAAGAAGCACCATGTGTACTCACCATCAAATTAATCTTAACTGATCAACACTTTAGTGCACATATAGTAATAACATTCATTGGGTGTTGGGTAGACGGGAGGGGTAAGGAAGGGATAGGTATATACACACCTAATGGGTGTGGTGTGCAACTTCTGGGAGATGGACATGCTTGAAGCTCTGACTCGGTGGGGCAAGGGCAATATACATAACCTAAACATTGTACCCCCATAATATTATGAAATAAAAAAGAAAAAAAAAGAATAAGCACAACTTGTAAATAGTAGTATTGTCTATCTTTGAAAAATATGTGACCTAAATTGATTTTTATTTTCACCAAAAGAATTATGATGTTCATATAATAAATTAATATATTTTTAAACAGAATCTTCTCTACAATGGAGGTCAAATTATTTTCGTGCTAGATTGTAAACTTCATGGGATCATCACTAAAACAGCATCCATGTTTATCTTTTTATATGTACTTGGCACTTAAGAGAGCCTCAATGACAGCAAATTGAAAGAATTCACAAATTTCTTTAGTGTTCCTGTAGGTGATAAGGTATATTTCACTGGCAGAAGAAAAGGAACATACCATAATATTTCTACATACTTAAATTTGTCACATCACACATGCATTATATTATTTGGCCTTTCTCTCTCACTATGTTGTATGTTGCTCTAGAGAAGGGGTGATGTTTATTCCTTATTGTATTATCAGAGGCCAGCAAATGACTTACCACATGAAGATTCCAAATAAGTATTTTTTGAGTTAATAAATAAATAAATCATTTGCTTTTATTTTATATGATTTAAAAGAGAAGGGAAGTATTTTAAATATGAGAAACTATTGATTATCTGATAGCACAATTTTCTATTTAATTTACCCAACAAGTATTTCATAGAATGGCAAACAAAGCAGAACAAAACGTAACAACAACATGAACCAAAGACTGATGAGTTAAGCTGGAGAACTTACCAGTTTCTAAGTTACATATCAAAGATTTCTTATCAGTCCTTAGGGGACATACAGAATATATGCTTCAAATATAAAAGAAACACAAAAACGTAAGAAGTTGTGATGGTTAATTTTAGGTGTTGACTTGATGATTAAGGGATACACAGATAGCTGGTGAAGCATCATTTCTGGGTGTTTCTGTGAAGGTGACTCTGGACGAGATCAGCATTTGAATCAGTGCACAGAGCAAGGAGGATCTGCCCTCACTCACTGTGGTCTGGCACCGTCCAGTTGGCCGAAGAGCGGGATAGAAAATAAAAGCTGAAGAAAGGGGAATTCTCTCTCTTGCTCTTCCAGAGCTAGTTCATCCTTCTTCCCCTGCCCTTGGACAACAAAACTCCAGATTCTGGAGTTAGGGTTAGGGTTAGGGTTAGTCAACTGGGATTTGCACCAGTGGTCCCTCAGATTCTCAGGCCTTCAACTTTTAACTGAGAATTATGCCATCTGCCTTCCTGGTCCTCAGGCCTTTGGGATTGGACTGAGCCACACTGCTGGCTTTCCTGGTTCTACAGCTTGTAGACAGCCTATCGTGGGACTTCTCAGCCTCCGTAACTGCAGGTGAGTGCTCCCGTAATGAATCCTTTCTCATCTATCTATATCTCTACCTATATCGAAATCTGTATCTAGCTGTCTATCTTTCTCCTGTTGGTTCTGCCACTCCAGAGAGCCCTGATTAATAGAGAAGTCTAACAAAGGAATAACCAATCCTTGGCTGAGTATGTGTTATGTATTTTTCTTTGCCATTCTCTTTCAAATCTGTAACGTGTTTGAAGTTAATTACTGATTATGACTTTTTCTTCTTGAAACTATATTCTATTAATATTTGTCTATTATCTATCTATCGGATATAGAACACAAATACTCCTAATATCACAGCATGACTCATGACAGGACATATCATTTAATATTTTTTCAAATTGGTGAAACACAGATGATATCTCTAGATGGTTTTTACTTTCTCTATTCTTAGGAATAATGTGTACTTTTACCTCAGGTTATAATAGAAACTTTTGTATAATGATCTTTGGTTTCTATTTTAATTTTTATTTTAATAACAAGTTTTCTGAAATTTTTAATGTGTATCTGTCTTTGAGATTTTGGTGACTTATTAATTCACAGCAAATAGTAGTAATGCACAAATAAATAGAGAGTTAATAAAATACTCTCAAATATTGGTGATAGTATAATAATACAAAGTTTCATCAACAACATAGATTTAATTTTCTTTTTCATTTTAGATATATATCTTTATTACAAACAAAACATTTCACAAAAAAACTGTCTACTCATTAAATAGTCTTTATCAAGGTGGCATAAGTAGTAAAATAGAAATTTAATGAAAAAGAAGTAGAAATTTAACTTATGAGTCCCAAATAAATGGAGACAATCAACATCACAGGCATTAGGAAGCTTTCTGGCTAGTGAATACCCATTTAGAATTGATCAATAGGTAGAAAAGAAGAAAGGAATTACTACCTTTTTAAAAAACAAAAATGTTAATCTGGAACAGTACTACTCTCCTGTCTTCAGTGGCATCTCATGAATAAATAGCAATAATCTATTGTTTTTAGTCATCCCCTTTACATAACTCAAATATATTTCCTATGTGTTGGTGCATGTTTCCTTCTAAATATGACTACCTATAAGGAGAAAAGGCAATGGAGATGGTTAGGGGAATTTTGTACCATAAGAATATATGCTTCAAATATGAATAGCTTCACCACCAATTTTAGAAGTAAACTATAATTTACTGAAGTTAATTATTTTCATATTCTTTAAAAATTTTAGAGTAACTGAACGGAATGTTTAGAAAAGTTGACCGATCTTCTAGTATGAATCTTTCTATAATATTGAAAAGTGTTATTATACTAAATACACTTCATTAAGATGATGCAACTTTTAACAGGACCATGTTTTTCCATCTGTGCAGCTGGAAGAGCTCTTTTGACTACTGAATAACAGATGCTATATGCAATCTTAGTAGATAAAATTAATTCCTTAATTACTATTGCTATGAAGATATATCTCTATGTCCAAGAACTCTGCAATTAAGATTATCCATATGTGAGAACAACTGAACAAATACTTTTATGCCATAAACAATTATTTTTTTGTTAAGGTATCAGCAAATTTATGTTGTAACAATTAGCTTAATATCCAGTAATAGTACACGTAATCATGAGCTTGGTATAATGCACCATCATGAAATTACAGTTTTGCATATATGCCATAAATTGATCAGCAATGTAAAACAGCAATTATTTGATATATGCAGGTGAATATTCCCAATAACTGAGATATTATTTCAAAAAGTACTTTACACCTTGACATACACTTTTTCAAAATTGAATAACAGCTTCCCAAAGCTTCCCAAAGAGACTTAATGAACAGAATTTTAAAATTAACACTGGCTCAGGCATATCATTATAAGCATTAGTCGCTGTACTGCAGAGAAGCCCTTTGAAGCTGCAGAGATGAGGAGACTGTCCTTCCAGCAGGAGGACCCAGAATGTTGTGCTTCTGGAACTGTGGCTTTTCTGTCCTCTCTCTCTGCTTGTATTTGTTACTGTTTTATGCAAATACCAGTGTGTGAAATGCTTCCAATGTGCAAGCTGGCTTTGGACACCACTGTCTCAGAGAAACGCTGTGGGCGATTTGTCTTCTCCTGGGGAGAAAAGTGCATGTACTTTATGAAAGGATTTTTCTGCCCAGAGAAACTTGCTTCGTAATTGTGAGCAGCCCAGACAGGGTTATGTAAAGCTGAGATGACAAGAAATACGATATCTAGATATAAAAGGAGGGGTACAATTCTAGAAGGCAGAGGAACCACTAGTTTCTTATTTACTCCAAGTAGGTGATAACAATGATAAAATGAGTTAAGACTTATTGAGGATCACCAGTCATTCATTCAACAATTTTTTGTTTTGTTTATTTAGCACCAAATACTTGCCAAACACTGTTGCAAACACTGTAAATTCTGGGTCAAACAAGGCAGATGAAATCTCTATCCTCATGGAGTTTGCATTCTCTTGTGAGGGGACAATAAATGTAATTTGGAGAACTGGGAGGAAAAACAAAGTTGTTATTGGAGTCAATGACGTCTGGATTTAAATTTTTGTTCCATCTGTGTTTACATCTTGAACAAAAGAGTTAAATTTGGAGATTCAGACTCTTCACTGATAAATAAGATTTTTATGGTCTCTAGTAAAAGTCTTTATCGATTTATCTCAAATAATGTGAGTTTATCATAAAGAGATATGTAGAAATATGAGAGATATAAATCTTACACAGATTGCATACTTCCTATAGAATGAACTATATTTTCAGAGCTGGAACACATCACTGTGCATCAAATTAGTTAATTTTCTCTTTTGCCCAGACATATATTGATCCTCCATTGTGGCAGCTGCAGTTTATTTAACCAGTTTAAATTCCTTTTCATTTGCCAGATTCTATTATATTAATACATAATTGAAAACAAAACAAATGACACTTTCTTTGTAACTACAAATGACTGAAAGACAGTTCTAGATGTACTGAAAAAGCTCCTGTTTTCCTGATCCTTACTTTTTATTTATTTCTTCTTGGTTGGTGCTACAATGGGAACATTACAAAAACCCAGACTATAACTTCGACCCTACTATTCTCCAGCAACTGAACCAATGTCGGGAACAACCTACTTCCAGGCTTTCTGTTAGATGATAAAGATAAACCTCTGTTTTTCTAATGCACTTTAAGTTAGGGTTTCTATTAATATCGCTGCTGTTCCTGCTGCTCCTTAAGCTACTAGCCAACTCTGTTCAACACCCTACTCTCCAAATGCCTTTTCTCAGTCTTTAAGAGTGGCAAGTCAGGAAACAAAGGGTTAAGATTTTTGTGCAATCATGTTGACACCATTATCAATTTTAGAATATTGGATAGAGTCCTTAGAGATCATTCATGGGCTGCAGGAAGATAGGAAATAGTTTTTTTTTAGTTGGATCACTTATCTCATATTATTATTGAGAAAAAGGAAGGATGTGATATGTGAAATGTTTTCTAATTCTACCTCCTAATCTGTCAAATAGGAATATGATCGGTTTATCATAGCACAGGTACTAACAGGGCAGGCGTTCAACACTGACCTGACAATAGAGCCCATGCTTTTGCTTCACACCGTAACTTCATTGCAGGATTTTTCTATGTCAGTGGCTCACCAGTTCTATGAGTTCAGTGATTTTATCTCTAATGTATTTTCCATTTCGTTAAGTATTTCTAATCTGTGATTTGGCATTTCCTTTCTGTTTTTACAAGGTCATTTATATACCACATGGGTTCAATTTTGGGACTTCAAATGTCATTCGAAAATATTCTTAGGTACCTAGAGAATGTTTCCCCCAAAAAACATTTTTCTCATATACATATTAATGCATTTAAGCAAATCATAATGCAAGTTTATAAAAACTTTAGATAAAAATGACTAGACAATGACAGCTTGAAATATAGCAAGGCTTAGCACTGTTTCTGCTAATTGCTGCCACTGCAAATTAATGGAAGCCTTTTAAATCTCTTGACTGTGGTTATGCAACTTTCTACAGAGAGGGAACTCTAGGCAGAACTAACAGATGCAATCATTAATATGCAGCTGCATACGCTTCAAAGGTCTGAGTTTTGTGAGTCTTTTCCTGCCTCATTATATGTCTCATTGCCAAAATAGATCAATGAGTATTCCATCTAAGAGATGGTGGAATGGTCCAGTTTTAAATGGATCTCATTCCTTTCTATTAAAACATAAAGTTGTAAAACTTTAACTGTATTCTTTTTAAAAGCATTCTTGTTTTCACAAAACATATTGTTAAATTGTTATACATTCTGGGGATATTATTTTAGTTTTTTGTTCTTTCAACTAAAGCAGGAGTACTTAAAAGTTTCTGAGTCTTTATGGATGAGTCAATCTATTTATTGTTTCATTTACAACATTAAAGTGTTCAAAAAGAGACTAGGTACATTATACAGAATTAATTTTAATTTTTTTTTTTTTTGATACAGTGTCTGGCTCTGTTGCCTGGGCTAGAGTGCCAGTAGCATCAGCCTAGCTCATAGCAACCGCAAACTTCTGGGCTCAAGCAATGCTTCTGCCTCAGCTTCCCAAGTAGCTAGGACTACAGGCATGTGCCACCACCATTGGTTAATTTTTCATATATATATATATATTTTAGTTGTCCAGATAACTTCTTTCTATTTTTAGTAGAGACGGGATCTCACTCTTGCTCAGAGCTGGTCTAGAACTCCTGACCTTGAGCAATCCGCCGGCCTTGGCCTCCCAAAATGCTAGGATTATAGGGGTGAGCCACCATGCCTGGCCCAGAATTTATTTTAAACAAGAAAAATTAATATAATGAAATTTTCTAAGCAGCTTGTATTTAACTAGCCATTTAAAATGTTTTCATGCATGTGTGCATGTATATGTATGTATGTTTACATGTGTATATATGTCTATACACACATATAAATACACAGATATATACAAAATAATAAAGATACCTAGGGCTATGCTAATGAGCAATATTAAATTGATATTTTCCCTGTTCCATATTTAGTTGAGATCTGGATTCCAAGTATTCCCAGATCTAAATTGAGATATTATACAATTTATGGGGAAATTTCAAAAAGTGGCTATGGTCTGTTTTCATTAATGGCAAAGAGTTTTTTTTTTTTTCCAACACAGAGAAGAATTAAAAGAAAAAAAAAATCCATGAAGGCATTGAAAGACTGTCAAGTATAATAGTAACAACCTAAGGGACCAATAATGCTGGCAAGAAAGAAAACCTCCAAAGGAGTCATTCCTGATCTCCCTCTCTCCTCCACACCTGTCATCCCATCTGTGTGGGCATCCTTTGGGTCTTCATTCAAAAAATCAAGAGCCCTCCCACTTCTGAGTAACCTCTTCTGTTGTCACTCTGCTCAGAACCCACACCCCTTGCCTTGAAGACTGAAATAGCTCCTTACCTCATCCTGTTCCCGGTCTTGTCACCCATATTCCATCCCAAGCTGTTTTCAGAAGAGCAGCCAGAGTGATCCTGTAAAAACAAAGACAATCATGCTAGTTACCTGCCTGACATCTTGCAGTGACCTTTTGCTTCTCTCGGATGAAAGTGGAAGCTGATATAAGGATCCTACATGATATTGCTTAACGTCATCTCTTAACTGCAGTAATAGTTGCAACTTATTATGCAACTTCTAGTCCAGTCCCCCCCACGTCCTTCATTTTACAAATCTTCCTTAATTTCCTCATAAAAATCGCCCTCGTCACATTCCTCATGGCTTTTGCATCATCTGTGTCCCTTTCCTGGAATGCTTTTCCCCCCAGGCTGCTATGGGCTCACACCCTCCCCTCTTTCAAGTCTGTGGGGAAATGTGACCCTCAGTGAGGTCCCCTCTGCTCTCATGTTTCTTCCCTTAACATTCTCAATACTCCTTGTTCTGCTTTGCCTTTATACTGAACTCACTTTTAACATATTATCTAACATTCTTATTTACTATGCTAATTATTGTTTATGTTATGGTTATTGTTTATTGTGTTTTCACCTCACTAGAGTGTAAGTTCCGTGGGGGTCAAGAGTTTCTTTTTTATCCACTCACGTATCCTGTTCTCGAGAGAGTCAGGGTGACAGGGATTATTGAGTGACCCAAACACTAATATAAGTGATTGATAGGGGAAATGATGACGGCAAAGGACACTGAAAACAATGACCAGAAAACATCAAGAACAAAAAGGCTATGCTGTAGGTCAATTCAATAAAGACTGAGAAGTTTATTTTATCAACAGGAAGATATTGAGAAGTATTAATGAGAACTAAGTGGAGTCTGGGGAACTAAAGTTAAATGAAAATATATTTAGTAGGTTGTTTTAAAATTTTAATTTAAGGAAGCATTTACCATCTTTAAATGTGGATGAAAAATATACTGAGAGAGAGAGGAAGAAAGGTGAAGCAGTAAAAAATAGAACAAAATAGAGAGGTAATTAATAAGAATGAAAGATGAGATCTCTGAGATCCTCGTCGATGAGATTAGGAACAACAGTGGAAGTCAAACTGAGAAACACCTCTTTCGTTGTAACAAAAATAAGAATGCCTGGATACAGATACTAGAACATAAAGGGGGGAATTGGAGAAAATTTGTATGAGATTGTTTCTATTTTCTCTATATTGGATTATGCCAGGTAATATTTTTATTATGAGAGGAAAATTAGTAGAAGACGTTGTTTCAGAAGAAAAGAAAAAAGTTTAAATAGACAATGTGAGAAAAATAGTTACAATTCATGGAACATATACTCTGTGCCATTCTTGGATTAAGAATGTATATACATTATGTCAATAAGTACAGTAAAACCTGATGAGTAGTTGATACTATTCCATTTCCATAGGAAATTTAGGATACGTAACTTACCCAGTGTTACCCAGGCATCTGAAAGTAGCATTTGAAAACGAAGAGGATACTGATATCTCCTACCAGGAGTTGTGTGGTGGAGTGAGCGGGTTTCACTAGCGTGGACTGCGTTGAAGGCAGTGTTCTTGGGCAATGCTAAGATTGTAGAGACAGTTTTGTTGGGAGATGGAGAAAGTAGGAACCCTCAAATGCTGTAAAAAAAATGACCAAGAAGGGAGAAAAAATGGAAGTTTGGACCAACAGGGAAACTCCAAAGCAGTTTAGGGAAATAAATTTAGATGACTAGAGAGGATCTGAAATTCAGAAGATCATGTCAGGAATGAAGTATTTCAACTATGGCAAATTCTTAGAATAAATTGTTCATAAAAATTAATTGTGTCCTGATCTCTATGGCACTGTGGATCACTGCCTCAGGCAGCATCCCCTGGATCCAGGTTCAAAAACTCTGCAGGCGGAGACTCACTGAGCACAGAGTCCCTGGTGGTTGAGGAGTAAAGGGTACAGCATTTTTCCTTTCATTGAAGGTAAAGAGTACCTTCAATATGTACCACCTGATTTCAGGGATTGAGGAGGCTTTAGAACAAAAAAACAGTATGTGTGTTTATCTGTGTGTGTGTGTGTGTGTGTGTGTGTCTGTCTGTCTGTCTGTCTCTCCTGTCTGAGAGAGAAGGGAGAGGAAAAGAGTTATTTAAAATGTTTAAAAAATGAGAAAAAAAGAAATGAGATTCTGAGATACAGCAAGTTCCGTAGCTAAGCTCCAAAATTAATTTCAGTGTTCTAGTAGTTAAAATAAGAAGAAAATTAATTTGTATTTTGCTTTTCCTTGGTGGATAAGCAGATACTTACATTCTAGATTTCACCGAGAAGGTAAGATAGACAAGACAGATATAGGATGGCACATGTAGTCCGACAACCATTATTTGGTGCTAATTCCCTTGGAATTGCTGACATACGTGCTTATTCAATGAATATTAGGCAATCCAGTAAAATGTGATCAATTATGGCTTTTAAATGATGTAGAAACATTCTTCAGGGTTCTCTCTCTTTACACACACACACACCCCTCTATGAATTTTCTTTCCAATTTGTTTTTTATTTTTTAATATCTAATTTCAAAACAGAAGAAAACTTAGATATCAAAAGGAATGGACTCATTATACAAACAGTGTAATAATGTCTTTACAGTATGTCTTTCTGTAGTATTAATTGTTTCAAATAAGCCTTTGGCTTTTGCAGATAGTTTATTGCAATAAACTCATGGTCATATTGGCTAACGAGTTTCTGAAGAGCTGATTATATTCAATTGCTCATTAAAGAAAGATTCATATGTGTCATATGTGTTCATTACAAGATGATATTGTGAAATAACATCTGGGATAGATTATTTAATTTACAGATAGCCTATTTTAATTTTTTTCTTAGCTTAGCAGCATATTTTGGGCAAATTGAACATTCTGTATATGGTACAATTAAAAAAGTGAAAACACCCTATTTAGTTGTGTGCTATGACCAAAACAAAAGTTCCACAAATTGCTCGTGCTCCTTTCTCATTCTCTTACTTACACATTTGATCCCAGAAAACAGTACTGGTTACAGGGCAGGTACTCATGCCTTCAAGTTGGGTATGCAATATGGTGGGTAGAGAGGAAAATGTGCACCGTGGCTCAGCTTCACTGATCTACGCCAAGTCTCCTTTTGCGCATACGATGTAATATTAGAGTTAATATCTGAGCATTGTCTGAACAACCAGAAGTGAGACCAAGGAGCAGACCTTTCAAAACATTGTTCTCAAAATTTTGTCTATGTAGCGATCCAATAGGTTGCATTGTCTGTGTTCCGGTTCCTTATTTCTGGGTTGTTCACCTCAGACATTGAGCCACCTTTCTCAGCAGTTTGCTTCTTTCTGTTGGGGGTAGGTAATGGCTCTGGGGATTTGGGGAGATTTCAGCCTGCTCCTCAGGCCACAGCAAACTCCCTTGTGCCGCCTCTCCTTGTTTCTCCTCATGCTGAAAACTCCCTGGTCAGGGTCTCTGAGTCTGTGAGTCTGTGTTTGGGAGTGGCCAGGATCACAGAGCATTAAAGGCATGCCTGTGCCAGGTTCTCACTCAGACCCGGTACTTTGTCCTTCTATGTTCAAAGCCATTTCTCTGAGTTATAGTGTTTTTTAACGGAGTTGTTTGATTTTTTTTCTTGCTGATTTTCTTTGTCACTCATATATGAAACTTAATTTTGCAGAATACAAAATTCTAGGCTAGCCACTGTTCTGTTTAAGAAGACGGAAGATAGGGCCCCAATTCCTTCAGGATTGTAAAGTCTCTGTTGAAAAGTCTGCAGTAAGCCTGATGGGTCTTCCCTTGTTAGTTATCCGTAAGTTTTCACCTTGTGGCTTGCAGGAGTTCCTCTTTTATGCTTATTTGGCTAGTCTGATGACTATATCATGGTGATTGACTCTTTGCAATGAATTTCTCAGGTGTTTGTTGAGTTTCTTATACCTGGATATCTAAATTTCTAGCAAGACTAAGGAAGTCTTCCTCAATTATTCCCTCAAATAGGGTTTCCCACCCTGTGTGTTTTCTTCTTCACCCTCACAGATGTCTATAATTCTTATGTCTGGCCTCTTTACATGATCCCATATTTCTGGTAGGTTTTGTTTCTTTCTCTTAATTCTCTGTTCTTTGTTTTTTGACTGACTTGTTTAATTCAAAGGTGTCTCAAGCTTTGAGTTTCTTTCTTCTGCCTGGGGGGGGGGGGTTCTAGTCTATTCTTAAGACTTTTCACTGTGTTTTGTATTTTCTTGAATGAATTTTCATTTCCAGAAATTCTAATTGAATTTTTTAATAATTCGATTTCTTTAGTGAATTTTTGGTTCATTTCTTGAATTTTTTTTTGTAGGTTCTTTTTGTTGGCTTCCATTTTTCCTATTATTTCATTGAGCTTACTTATAATCCATATTTGCAATTCTTTATCTCTCATTTCAATATTCTGATTTTGGTTGGTTTCTGTTGCTAGAGAGCTGGTGTTCCCTTTTCGGAGTGACCTTTCACACTGATTCTTCATACTTCTGGAGTTCTTTCGCTGACTCCTTCTCATTTGGAGAGGTTGTTGCTTCTTATTTTTGGATTTTCTCTTGTTTAGATGGGGATTTTTCCCTTGCCTCACTTGTACAGGATCTGTAGCATATGTTGAATAAGAACCCTTGGCTTTGCTTATGAGTACTTTGATGGCATTCTAGGTTCTGGATGGGTGCCTGGATGCCTTGGTTATCGACATCCTTGATGTGGTGGTTTTCTCCTGTGTGGGGAGGGGTGCCCCACAAGCATGTTGCAGCTAGGACCCACACGGCACTCTCCCCCCAATTGGCCCATGCGGGCTCCCTCACTTCACAAGGCTAATTCACAAATATCCCCTCCATGTCCCCAAGCAATATGATTGAGACCTAGTATATGGGATCTGGCTGGCATGCAGGCCTGTCTCCGGGTCCCCAAAGATCAATCCCTGACCATGCCACGGAGAAGCGTGCTGATCATGAGCTGCCCAAGGGGTGCCCAAGCAGATTCAATGTCCCTCCATCTCCACCTCAGAGTATGTCCCACTCTGATGGAGTCACCAGGCAAGCAGCACCAGGGAGGGCAAGTGGGAAGGGAGCTCACAGTCTGAGCACCCCTCATTCCACTGCAGGACCCCAAAGTAAAGCTCTGAGTCCCACTCTCTGTGGAAGCCTTGGTATGATGGCTCAAATGTCTCTCTTGGTAGCCACAGGTGGGGAGGGGAAGGGCAGGAAAACCGTCTGAATGGAGGAAAGCTAGCACTCTGATCATGTCTCTCCCTCACTCCAGGAGGCCACTCATGCAGAATGTCCAGGCACTGGAGTCATGTAAATCACCTGGGACCCACCGGATGCCTGCGGCTCCTGTAGTCTGGGCTGGATTTGGAAATGTCTGTGTGGGAGTAATCAAGATGAAACCTGAGGAGTTGAAGCCCCCTGAGGAGGACAAAAGTGCACTGTGTGTGGAGAAACAATATGGCACCTGCCATCCTGGCTTGGGGCTGTGGAGATGGCAGGTGCCTCAGGGGGCCTGGGAGCCTGGAGTGCAATCCACAAGAAGCTCCCAGCTCACTGGTGGCAGCAGCCTTTGGGCTTGTGTGGGCAGAAAGTCTCACCAGCAGCTCAGGAACCCACCAACTATCAGAGACGTGAGGCAGGGAGAACAAACTGCTCCACCTACCCTTCTCACTGGTCTCCAATCCTCTCGGGGTTGATCACTGCCAATAACTTGATCTTTCCTATTCTGCTCTACAACTTCTTCCCATGGACTCCCCTGAAGTTTCTGGCACCCTTTCCTCAGATCCACTCCTGATCTCTGTCTATTTGTTTGTTTTTTCTCTTTTATCTAAGACTTCTCCTCCTTACTGAGATGCCCTGGCAGCTGGTGTCTCTGCTCAGCCCTCTTGCTCCCAAATGCAGTATGGTAATATTTATTTAAATAAATAATAATTAAAAAACTCTTAATCAGCAATTCTAGTTCTATGACTATTTAATTCTATTCCCTAAACAGTGGAATGCAATTATACAAAGATACAAGTACAAGCATTTTTTTTGACGCCCAGTGAAAAACTAGAAATTAAAGCAAGAGCCTCCTCAAGGCAAATGGTGCCATAAATTGTGGAATATCTATACAATGGAATATTATGAACAATATAAAATGAATGAATTAGCACTATAATGATTTTCTTGGGGGAAATTTTATCATTTCACAATTGAGAAAAGCAGGGTTCATAACTATAAACATATATGATTTCATTTTTTATAAAACGTGACAAAAATAGTAAACACACAGTTATACAAGCTGGAGGATGCACACCAGGTTGTTGACGTTGGTCACCCGCAGAACTGAAAGTGACACAGTGGAGGGACGAGAAAAGACAGAAGGTTAGTAAAAGAAAACAAAGATGTTTGTGATTATATAAAACAGCATCTATAATATGATCCCATTTAAATAAAATGACATGGTAAAAGACACTTGTTTAGGTTTACTTCTTTCAAGTGTAACCCCCCTTCCTGTGTTGTGCTTTCTTGAGGTGAAGACCCTCCCCGCTCACCTTCCCCACTGCATTCTGAGTTTCTGTCACTGATCTCCTCAACTAATCACACCTTCCCAAGACCATAAAGCATAATCCAGTAAAATATATTTAAAATTCATGGTGTGACAGACAACTTTTCTAAAGCAAAGTATAATTTGTAGACATGCACTGACACCTTCAGCATTAGTAGCTTCATTTCTCTTTCCCATAGCAGTTACCTCTTTGTATTCACAGAGTAGTAAACACCATGTCAGGACGTCTTTGCCTTTTACTATCAAGGCTTTTAAATGGGGTTGAGAGAGTAAAATTCTGCAGTGGAATAAAACCCAAGTGTCTCTTTTACAAGTTGCTTGTTTTTTTTTTTTAAATAAGTATTTTGTTGCTGGTGCTTTCACCTTCTATTATAAATATATTTTTAAAAATTTCACGGCTGTTTTAACAAGGACACCCCATCACACCTTTTATTGAAGAAACACTAATAGGCCTGTGTCCTTTACAAGATGATTTGGCCTTATTTGGCTCTTCCAAAACAGGTAGAATTTTTCCAGAGATATGAAGGTGGATGTAAATCTCTGAACCTCAGTTTCTCCATCTGCATAACTGGAACATTCATAGTAACATATTTGAAATCCCAGAGTATCATTGAGGCATAGGTATGTGTCCTACGAAATGTTTTGGAGATTACCGCTCAAGTGATCAAATGGGATAGAATTCATCAGTTTGATAAATTTATCATATCACATGGTTTAGTCCAACCAGAGAAGATTACTGCTAATTACTGCTCCTGGAGTGAGCAGTAATTTATTTGCCATGCCAAACACACACGTATGTTAATATAAAGCCAAAATACTAATGTGTTTATTTAGAATGAAAAACTGTCTTTAAACCTAAAATACTGGAGTTTATATTTATGCTAATCCTTTTCTATCTTTGTATCCACAGAGGAAGTTAAAATAAATGATTAATTTAGTTAAAACAATTATGGGGCTGTAGTAGTTGAAATTTATGTGACAAACTCTTTCCTTGCATGCACATAGATTTGCAAATATCATTTCCACAGAAGTAAGAATATAATGTTAGAGAAGTCAGATAATGAGAATGATTTTTGACAGGTTTGTAGTAAGACAAATTTAGACAAATTGGATGTGTATTGGGTGTAGCATTCCATGACTAAGTAGCTCCTGTTTTATTCTCCTCAGTGTCATCCTGTGAATGATGCCAACTCTAGCTACACTCTCTGTAGTGGGTAGAATTGTATCCCCAGTGTTCAAGTCCTAAAACCCTTGTACCTGTGACTATGATCGTATTTGGAAATAGGATTTTCAAATATGTAATCAAGTTAAAATAAGGTCATACTGCAATAGGGTGGGTCTTAACCCAGGTACTGACGTCCTGTTAAGAAGATCGTGTGAAGACACAGACACACACAAGAAGCAGCCTCAGGACAATGGAGGCAGAGATGGCAATGGTATGTCCCCAAGCCAAGGAATGCCAAGGTTGCCAGTGACCGCCAGAAGCTGGGAGGGGCAAGGAAGGATTTTCCCCTAGAGCCCCCGAAGGGAATGTGGCCCTGCCAGCACCTTAATTTTAGTCTTCCACTCTCTAGAACTGTGAAAGAATAAATTTCTGTCGTTTGAAACCACCTAGCTGGTAATTTGTTTTGACAACCCTAGAAAACTAACATACTCTCCTTGGCTTTCATGATGAAAACTGAACTTGAACTCTAATGTGTTTCTGGTGTTGTTCATTTACAATAGTAAATTAATAAATGTATCCAAATCATAGGCTAACATAAGAGAGATTTTCATAGTTTAGACCCAATATAATTTCTCTGAACAGCTGTACTGAGCCATATACTTTGAAGACTAATAGTGTAGAAATGTTCTTCCTAAATATGATATCCTAGAACCACACTTTGCAATTAAGGTTCTTGGATATTTGCAATATTTTTGCTTAGAATTCCCCATTCAAATATTGAATTTTCCACTATATAATAAAAACTGCATTTTTCTAAAAATTCTTTTGTATAGTTTTAAGTTGGCATATTTGTAGCTCTAATAAAGTACAACATTTAATAATGAATATTACAATGAAGTATTTTTCTAGATGCTTAGGACAAACAGGTAATCAAAACAAGTAAGGTCCAAATTCAGATGAAGTCTCCACTTTAACAGGAAGAAATGGAAAGTAAACAAGAAAATCCAGATAACAACACCTCACACAAGCAAATGGAAAGGAATGGCACCAATGATGGAACCTACCTGGAGCTGAGAACCTTCATGAGTCAAGAGTACATTGAGCTGAAGAAATGATGAATCTTAAAATCCTAAGCCGGGACCAACTTTACAAGTTAAAATAATAATAATAAGAAATCCAGGGCATCTTGCCCGGGTATCTAGCATAAGAAGAATGACAGCTTCTCAAGGAGGCTGGAGAGATGGGTTTGGGACAAATCACGGAGGGCATGATTTGGGTTAGGTAATAAGTTTACATTTTCTTCAAATTTAATAGGATGATGTTGAAAGGTTCTAAGAGATGTAGGGCTTGACCTGACTCACATTTTTAAAATATGACTTTAGGAGTTGTTTGGAAAGAGCGTGGTACAGGCACATGAGCGGCAAGAGATAGATCAGATGGGATGTATTTGCTGTCCAAATGGCTTGGAATAAGTTGTGCTTGTGGACACAAACATCAGATTACTGTTATTTCATTATTATTATTATCATTATTTTGGAGTTTGTATCTTTAAGTTTTGATAGTGGAATTGTATTGGGCTGAGAATTTTGAGGGAACAAACAGAACTGAAAAAGAATTCAGTTTTTTTAGTTTAAGCAACAGGATGTATGACGGTGTCATTTAGTGATATGTGGAAGTGTTTCTAGGAACTCCAATTTTAAAAGATGTGTGATAATAAAATTTCCTTGGAGTATAGTCATGGCAAGAAAAGCCCCTCAAGTGAAATAAGAGATCAATTTGGGAAAGACAAATTGGTTATTTTCAGAGCTAACTATACCAAAAAAATATTATTAATTCTTATTTGTTTGTGTTTTGGACCATCAGTGAAATACCCTTTCATGTATATTAAAATATAATTAAAAAGGAGCAATATGATATAATACAATAAATAAAGCTATAAAAAAGCAACTGCAGTGAAAAATAAAATGCCTCACTAGAGACCAAGTACGAGTTCTTGACTAAACTAAGAGACTAAAGGCTGCTAGCAGGTACCCTAGGGCAATGCAGGAGATGAAATAAAACTTCTTCACTGAGAAAAATCCTTCTAAGAGGAGGGTTATAGATTGAACACCTGGTCAGAGCTTAAAGGTCATTTATTTGACAAACTCAGCAAATATTTATAGAGGTCAGTGGGACACAGGTGAAGAACCCTTAGGCTTAAGCCTCAGGACAGGGGCTTGCACGTTTCATACCAAGAGGGAAAGGCAGGCTTCCGTCACGAACAGGCTCTGCGTCTTCATCGGCCTGCCCCCTGCATCTCTCCAGCGGTTATGGAGCTCTTTCCCCCATTTCTGCCTGCAGCCAGCAGCTTGTTGTTATATACGTCTAAAAAGGCCTGACGCCCACGTTTGAAAGGGAATCACTGGTTGGCTGGTGCAGCATCATGAGTTACACTCTTTCAATCACGACTTGACAACAATCAAGCATGGCCTTTTTATCATCAAGCACTAGATACTTCTGTTCTCTTTATGTTCTCTAACTTGTCTTTCGGGGTCTTTTGTTTACAGTGAAAGTGACAGACGGAGGTAGCATTGACAGTGAAGAGACGCTTCTTTGCTGGATAGTGTCTTCCTTGTTGTTATTGTTCCTGAAAGCTCTAAGGCTGACTCACAATTGTAGGAAACATACTCATGGATTTAATGAACGTTCAGTGCATCCCTCCTGCTTGCCTGAAGTTGGGTAAACCAACATGCATGACATATTCTGATAAGTTTATTGATTAGTAGGAGACAGTAAAATAAATAAACAAACAAATATGTGGGAGACAGATGGGTGCCTAAAGTCCTTTAGGGTAGTCATAATGCTATGTATACACAGAAAAAAAATGCCACGCCTATAAATTGAGGGCAGAATGACCACTACGAATTAACTTGATGAACAAAGGAGGAACCACATAGTGGGCAGAAGAAAGGAAAAAAGATAAAAAGCATCAAAGTACGACAGAACATGAAGCTGTCAGGGGAAAGCAAACAAAAACCCTGACTTAAAGAAAAATTTAAGCATTACTGCATCTCAACACCTAACGGGACACATTTTTGATTTTTTAAAAAAATGCTTCAACATATATGTGTTCTTTATCCATTTGTACATAATTGTTTAACATCAAACCAACTAAGCTAAATAACTAATAAATCAAAATTTTAGATTTATATACAAAATTGTATAGTTTGTATTTATGACATTTTAGTAGGAGGAATGCAACTAAAATATAATTTTAAGATGACATGATAATTGAAAACAAATAATAAACATATGATTGAATGCATTAACAGTGGTTAATCATTTTGGAAAAAAATCTGTCTCTTTCAAACCCCAAATAAAGTGAATTCTGTTATGTTTTAACAATTTAACTACATAAAAAATTGAATGGGACAAGTACATATTAGGAGAAAACATGATGAAGAAACGATATAGCCTTGGAGCAATTTATTACTTTGTATCAATTTCTTACAGGCAAAGACCACTAGCAACACACCTGTAGTCTAACAAGTTAGGTCTATTACATTTTTTAGTGTGGGAGAATACATACCTTGGAGTCCATGGGGTGTCCCAGTAACGGGGTGTTGGAATGGACTTACAAGATTCAGGCTTATTAGGTGATTTTGTGGGAGGGTTTGAGAAAATGGATTTCACTTTAGATTGGATGCTGTCAGGAAGCAGAAATAATCCCATGACTGTGTATCTCAATAAATCTTATCTAGAAGGAAGGAAAACTAAACCTTAATAGTATAAATTGAAATCAACCTGAATTTAACCAAAAAAATCGATTAATTAATTGGTATCCCACAACAGAACAGCATAAATCATCAAAAATATGGAAATTATATATTTCTGTAAGTATATATAAACATGGAAATATTTAACATTTGTTGATATATTTTTTAAAAAGCTTTCAGTATAATCCATTTTTTAGAAAATATGGCTGAATATAATTGTGTCTCTAATATAAATTTGTTTTATTTTTAATTGTTAAAAATGTTTCGTATTAATGCGAGACGACGGGATATTTCAATACATGGATACATTGTGGAACGATCTAATCAAGCTAATTACTGTATTCATCCTATTGAATACCATTTCTTTGTAGTGAAAACATTTAAAATCCAGTCTTGTAGATATTTTGCATATACATTATTATTAACTATAGACACTACTATGCAATAGATCACTAGAACCTATTCCTCTTGTCTAGTTGAAAATTTGTAACCTTTGACCAACATCTCCTCTTTCCCCATCCAACCCCCCACCTTAGCCCGGGGTAGCCTCTCTACTCCTGTGAGTCTGACATTTTTAGATTCCATGTACAAGTGAGATCATGCAGTGATCCTCTATCTGTGTCTGGCTTATTTTGGTTAGCTTAATGTTCTCTAGGTGCATCCTTGTATGTTGCAAATGACATAATTTTCTACTTTTTGAATAGTACTCTATTACTTCTATAAACCACATGTTTAAAATCCATTCATGTGTTGATGAGTATTTCATTTGCCTCCACATCTCGACTACTGTAAATAATGCTGCAATGAACATGGGAATACAAACATCTCCTCAACATACTGATTTCAATAACTTTGGATATATTAATATATTCAAAAGTGTAAATATGGTAATTCTATTTTTAGTTTTTTGAGAAACTTCCACACTGTTTTCCAAAATAGGTGTACTAATATGCACTACCACAAATGGTGTTTTTATTTTGGAGTTTATTCTGAAATATAATAATAGTTGTTACTACAACAGATACATTTCTTATTTATTATGTGATCGAGTATCACTAATATTAAGGGGGTAAATAAAAGCAAAATATTGTTTTCTTTGAATGAATGCACTCTGATAAGCCTTTGCAATGTGTCAAATTTTATACCATCCTAAAAGTATAGTGTATCCTCTTTTACTCCAGTGCTTTCTAAAGTGGGGATAATTTGCCTGAACTTAATATACAATCTAAATAATACAATGATAAAGTGAATTTATATGAAATCATATTTTCTTAATGTTTATCCTCTAAACATGTTTGTGAATTTCTCTTATGTTAAATTTCCTTTTCCTCAATCATCTCCCACTCTAGATATACATCACAGACTTTTATTTCTAGGAATTTTTATATGAAGTATGTACTAGTCAAAAGTACTTCCCTTAATCCCGATTAGAGCATCTTCTCTAAGTATGCATCTAATCCCTGATTTAGTAACTCAGAAAATCCAGAATCTCAATGTTGTGTCTACGACATTTTGTCTTGATTCCAAAGGAGAGGTTGGGCCTGAACCCTTAGCTTCTAGTGCCAAAGCCTCAAGGCACAGCTAGCCACATGCTGACGGCCACAGTTCTATTCACAATTACACCTAGCTTGTTTCTCTTAATACTCCGTCTCCATGTCTGGTGATTGAGTTATTGGACTGGGGACTAGTGAGAGTCTAAGATGGTCTGGGAGTGTGAGACTACAACTGACTCTAACACAATCCTCTACGAAGAGTTACTCTTAAAAAAAAAAAACGTCATTACTAATGTCTGATCTCCTTACCATGAGTTCTGTGGTGTTCTCCAAATAATTTATTTATGTTGAATTACTTGTACTTGGGGAAAAAAGCTTTTAATATTCATAGTTGGGCAAATGTCAAATGCCACAGCAGCTAAACATCTATTCACTAAATGATGTTGGAAAGGAAATGTCATCTACACAGTGAAATTAAATGAGTGCCAAATAAATAGTGTCACATATTATAATGATACTTGAGTCCTGCAACATATTTATTTTCTATTTCACTATCATCTATCAGAAGTTAATTATTTTAACTTAGAGTTTACAGTATGCATAATAATATTACCTGAATTCTTCTAGTAAATTCTTCACAAATTCTAGTAAATTCTTCACAAATTCTTCTAAATTTCTTGCAGTCAGTTCTAGAGACTGGTTGGTAGAAATAACAAGCATTTCAATAATTTCGGTAATTGTATTTTATAAGAAATTGCTGAACACTACATGAAACTTCATTATGGATGTATAAGTCTAATGCCATTTGATGAATATATAATGTCTTACTTAAATTTCTTAATGATTTAAGCAATAAAAATTGGATATTATTTTTGAGAAATAGATCTTTAGTGGGTTTAACAAATAATTTAATTATAAGATTTGGTATAAAATTCATATCTTAAATGATAGGAATATCAAATGAAGGCAACTTTTGTTGCATTAAGTGTAGTTCAAAAACCTTCAGTTGTTACCATAGACTAAGGTAAGTTCACATCACTGTTAAGACTTCATATCTTGACCTGACTGGGAGATAATGAAAGAGTCAAACTGCAGATTCTCACTCCTGGATGGGTTCATTCAATCTGAAGAGCATCTTCTTGGGACTAGAAGCAAATCAAATGGTTGTTCATAGAGACAAGGTAAGTCAGTGTCCTCACTGTGACTTTAACTCTATCAAAGTTAACGTTTTCATTGTGTTTTTCAAACAATCCAGTATGCCCTGATTTCATGCTAAAAGCAAAACAAAACAAGCAAAAAATAGTGACAGTAATTTTGTTTCCTTTCTAAATTTCTCACAGGCAGAGAATATACTGGTTAGAGGACATGCTTATATAACCTGTGTAACAATTCTATGCCTGCAATTTATTATAATAAACTGATGTGCTGATTTTTTTAAAATGATATTCTTGGTAAGTAGGTCACTGCGTCTACGTCCACAAGATCACCCTTACCCTTGGATGGACTATCAAATATCTGATTGCACAAAGCAAACATTCAGTCTCTGGAGGTGGGAATCTAACTCTGGCAGAACTGTTAGGAAGGCCTGTTCCCTACATCAGAGACCCCCAACTTAAAGGGGTGGGGTGGGCAGAACTTGCCCTGAGAGGTTGAAACCTCAGCACTTAGAAGCAAAGGGGGCAGGCCGGGCGCGGTGGCTCACGCCTGTAATCCTAGCACTCTGGGAGGCCGAGGCGGGTGGAGGTCAAGGTCAGGAGTTCGAAACCAGCCTGAGCAAGAGCGAGACCCCATCTCTACTAAAAATAGAAACAAATTAATCGACCAATTAAAAAAAAAGTATAAAAAAAATTAGCTGGGCATGGTGGTGCATGCCTGTAGTCCCAGCTACTCGGGAGGCTGAGGCAGAAGGATCGCTTGAGTGTGAGGTTGCTGTGAGCTAGGCTGACGCCACGGCATTCTAGCCCGGGCAACACAGTGAGACTCTGTCTCAAAAAAATAAAAAAGAAGCAAAGTGGGCAGCTAGAACTTTGGTGTGAGCTGCCTCTTGTGTTTCCTTCAGAGCATGGTACATATTACGTATTATCTTTTTCTAATTAAGACAAGATGTGAGAAAGTTGTTTGGCAAGAACTTTTCAAAGTCATGTACTTACCTTCAAACAGTAATAGTTCAGTAATGTGGCATTATTTTTAATGTAATTTTTTTATTATGAAAGTGTAAAATGTAATGACAACACCAGTAACCAACACTAATGTAACTTCACCCAGTTTAAGAAATAAAACACGACAGATACAGCTGAAGCTCTTTTTCTACCCTTCTTGGATCTCAGTCTCCTCCACATATCTTTATAAGGAAATGCTATCCTGAATTTGTTGTTTTTCATGCCTGTGTGTGTTTTTAAATAGTCATTATACATTTATGCATTTATTAAAATAAAATATTGTTTGGTATGCTTTAAAACTGTGTGTAAGTGTCATTAAATCATTCAGAAGCTAGCTTTATGTTACTCAACACTATGGTTTTGATATTCATTGATGTTGACAATTATAGCTCTAGTTAATTTACTTCACTTGCAAAACTGTACATGGAATGAATTTAAAATTTATTCATTTTCTGACCTATGGACATTTTACTGATTATCAATACTTTGTTATTTTTAAACTGTGTTGCAACAAATACTTTTGTACGTATGTACATATTTTTGTATATATGTATTTTGTATATATCTACACATACACATGGGAAATTTGGTCTTAAGGCATACTCATCTCCAAACTTATTAGATGTAATCAAATGACTCTTTAAAGTGACTCTAGCATTATTTCACTAGTAGTATTTTGAATGTTCCCATATCCTTATATCCTGTCAGTAATAGTTAAAGTCAGATCTTTTAAATGTTTGCTAATCACGTCAGCGGAAAATGTAGTCTTGTTTTAATTTGTTTTTCCTGATTACTAGTGGGGTAAAACATATTCTATAGATATTGAACATTAAGTTTTCTTTACAGAATTGCCTATTTTTTTTTTCTTTTTTGTAGGGAAGGGGAAGGAGATCTTTGATAGCTGTGTAGGCATTGTAAAAAATGTTCTGGACATGAATTCTTTGTCAGTTAAATGCACTGTACGTATCTTCTTGCAATTGGAGACTGATCTTTTCTCTACGTTTATAGTCCTTTTTTTGCTACACAGAAGATACGTTTTTTTACACTTTTTTCATTCCTGTAGTTAGGAAGAGCTTCCTGGACACTTAGTCCTGAGGCTTTCTCTCAAGATACCAGTAATTCTGGGAGCTAACTTATATCCATACATAAAGTTGTTTCCACTGAAACTAATATAAATTACCTTTTGTGTAACAGAAAACACTGATGAATAGTTTGCTAATAAGACTTTATATCTGTTTGGAGGACTACCATAGACCTTGTTCTTTGAAATAGTCTTGATTTTTCCTGGCTCCTTGCTCTTTCACATACATTTTAGACTTGCCAAGTTCTAGAAAAAACTCTATTTGGATATGTATTTGCTTTTCATTGAACTAATGATATAAAGAGAAAAAAATGGGCTTTTTTTCAATATTGAGTTTTCACGTTCAAGAAATAGATGAAACTTGCAATTTATTTAGGCCTTGGATAATACCTTTCAATAATATCTTATATTTTCTTCCACATAGATTTTATTTCCTTTGCTAGATTCATTTTTATATGATCTTGGTCACATTAAGGATAATGTTATTGTTTAAAATTCCTTTTCTAAGAGATTTTATTTTTATCATAATTAATTATTCAATTTTATTACACACATGTTAGAGATTTACTGTCCTATCATGAAGTTTTTCTTCTTTAATCTCTTATTTTGGCGAATTATATTAATGTATTTTCTGTTATTAACCAAACATTACATTCCTAGTATAAACCAAATGAGTCCATGATATAATGTCATTTTTATAAATTGTTGGATTTTATTGCTAATTATTCCTTAGGGTTTTCTGTATTTAAGTTAATCAGTGAAATTTATTCCTAATTTATTTAGTTTTTTCCTGCTAATGTCATTTTCTAATTTTAACTTCAGGGTTATATTTGCCTCATACAAGGGTAGGAAGAATTCCATTCGTTTTTCCTTGGTATAGTTTTGGAAAGATTGAGTTTATCTATTTCTCTGGTATCATCTAGGTTTCTTTCTCTCTCTTTCTGGCCATGTTTTTCAACCATTAATTCAATTGTCATTATAGAACTATTAAATTTCTATTTGATTAAATGTTGGCATATATTTGATATAATTTGGTATATTTTTTCCAGAAAATTACCATGATTGGCTAACTTTCAAAAAATATTTGCCAAAAGATAGTTATAACATTCTCTAAATACTTTTATAAGATCTGCTACAACTATACTTATCCTTCACATTTCTTTGTTTTCTATCTTATTATTTTTCCTTGAAAAGTCTCGTCTGAGGTTTGTGTATTTATTATTTTTTCCTAACAATCAAAGAAACAGCATTCTTTATGCTCTTTATTTTATCTTTGGTTGTAATTTCTGTAAATTACAAAATCTCAAAGTAGTAATAAGTATATTACCTTATGATTTAGGTAGTATATTTATTAACAGTATGTAATAGGATTGTGTTTTTGCTCATTTTCTTTACGGTGAGCAAACACGTTAGAGGAAAGGCTGAGAGACGGTAAAGGGTGCAGCACTCGGTGTGGTTGGTACGGGTTTCTGGGTGGAAACAGCATTTAGGTTGGACACGAAGAATAAAAGGAGAGAAGAGTGTTCTAGGCAGGGGGAAGAGCCCATGCAGAAGACGGAGGAAGGAAAACATCGGTGCATTTTAGAATTAAGCAAAGCTCAGCTCTGTGGCCGCAGATCTGGTTCCGAGGATCTGGCCCTTGCTGCATCCCAGCTGGGTGACCTTGGCCACATCCCTCTCCCTCTCTGGGCCTCAGTGTCCTTTCTGTAAAATAACAGCAACAATGTCCACCTCACCTTAGTAAAAAACTGATCAAGACCTGCTGTGGTCTCTAATTATCCATATTTATGTTAATTTCTGGGTTTTGATGATTAAAATGTGCTTATGGGAGATGTTAACATGGAGAAGCTGGATGAGGAGTAAATGAGCACCCTCTGGACTGTTTTTACAACTTTCCTGTAAGCCCAGAAGTAGCTCAAAATCTAAACCCTGAAGAATATAACAAATCTGGGAATATGAAGATAACTGAAATTAATATATATTTCCTTAGGTTTATTAACATGATGTGTAGTATTAATAGATTGATTTCTGAACAGTAAACCAACTCCCAGTTCCTAGAATGAATCTGTGTTTGTCATGGCTTATTATTTTCCTAATGTGGTGGTAGATTCTGCTTGCCAGTATTAAAGAAAAAAATTTGCATCAACATTCATGAGTGCATTGGTCTATAATTTCTTTTGTACAATTGTTATTTGTTTGTGTCACTGTTAAATTTCATAAAAGGAGTTAGTTGGTCATTATCTCAGTAACTTTTTCTTCTTTCATATATTTTTTACTATTTTTTCAGTTTTTTCCCAGTTTATAGATGGGATATGGATACATATCAGTCTTTTTGTCTATGAATTATGTGTGGATGTAGTTTAGGTAGATATAGTGGTGGACTGATAGAAAGAAAATGTAGATACACGTAGTTTAGGCAAAGCTATGTACTCTTCTTGATTTTAACCTAAGTAACATATTACTTGGAAGACTTCTAGAAGGATTGACCAAATAGCAAAATTTAATCTGTTTAGCCTCAAATGATAGCTGAAATGCTCATTTTTAGTCCATTGAAGTATTCATTTTAGTTGATAAGCCTATTTAAATCCACTTGGTTAGCTGTAACAGAAAACCAATCTTCAAATACATCAAGCATGATCTTTAAAGAAGATAAAATACAAAGAACTATAAACAGATTGGAAAGTAATATTAATGCTGAGTATAGCACTATGTATAAAAAATGTTAAGTGTCAGTTCAACCTTTATAAGTGCTTTGCTACAGTGCCTCTGATATATACCTATAATAATGATAATACGGCAGAGTTTCCAATTAAATTATGTTGGCTTTATTAGAAAATGAATTGATTCTGAATTCATTAATTTATAAACATTGAAATAGGATGAGGTCTCCAATAAATCGCCCAGCCAATAATAATAGCTGATAGACATTTTGCATTTAAACAACTTAAGTGATGCTTTTTAAATGGTGAGAGAAGCGGACTCAGTGGAGCAATTATTAGATACTAACCTTTTTTTTAATAACAACGTGGTATGAGGAAATGGGCAATAATTCAATGTTCAAATATATTTTAAAAGTTTTTTAACTACAGTCACTTTTAAAATTGCAGCTCTCCTGCAGCACAATATCAAATTTTACACAGTCGCTAAAGATAAATGATTTTTCCTGATCAAATTATATGAGGATGAATAATTTTATACTATATAATTGGTGAGCTGGATAATTCAATAAGTCCATTTGGTATGGTTGACTTCTTTTCACAAGTAGAATTTCTACAATGAGGAAGACAGTTCTGTCGAAACAGCTGTCGAAGAGCAACAGCATTAAAAAACCAATCAGTAAATTAATTAAACATTCTCTGGATGTCTCTGGATGTACAACATGCTACATACAGGAAATGTAAGCAGTTTTACAATGTCTGTAATGTTTCCATCAAAGGATTAGAGGAAACAATACAAATATGACCCCTTATTGCCCAAATAGAAGCTGCGTTGTAATGAAAACATCTAATTAAAAGTTCTCTTTTCATTTTCAGCAAATAAAACGTTCTTGTCAATTCTTACCCAAAGTATCCAAATGCTAAAGTCATGTTTTCAATAGCAGTTACCTGCAAATTAAACTATTAATAATATTTTCTCCAAGCTACCTATTCTCTATATCCTATTTTACTTTTATTTCCCTTTCAAAAAAACATACTATAATAAGCTTACCCAAAAGTATACAAAAGGAATGCATTTATTATATAAACTATTCTATATACTTGCAAAAGAAATTGATATGTACATATACATAATATTTGTGCTTATTAGATGATTGTGTATATTGATTTGTACTTGCAAATAATCCACACATATTGCCTATCTGTCCTCTTCCTTACGTAAAATCATGCGGGTATTCTACATTGTATTGCCTTAACTTTTAATGGATACTCCTCAGGGCTATCCCTCACAGTTCAGTGATCAGCATGTTCTGTAAATATCCATAAGCTATTCTTATTAATTTTTAGGATTTTTTTTTTTTGCTTAATGTATTGACTGATGTTACATTCTAAGTTTGGAGTTAGAGGAGCAATGACTATCTCTTTGTATTTTGGCTAAATAAATCTTATTCATTGGAAATTTCTGGTGGTGGGGGGTCTACTCCATGCCAGGCAAGTGTAAAAATTCTAGTCCATGAAGATAACTGGAAATACCCTAACTCAAATTTCCCTGATTGATCTGTTATTTGGCCATTTCTCCAGCCCCAGCATTCCCAATATACAGCGTGAGACAGGCATGGGATCATAGTTACACACCTTCTGGTTGGGAAGAAGGGAAAGAAGAGTCACCGGTCCACAATAATTTTTAAATCTAGGAGGGCAAGTGCTGGATTTTTCTTAAGTAGGTTTCAAGACCTAAAAATAATCTCCCACAATCTCAGGTCTACCCTCTGGACTCTTGGTGTCACCCTCTGAGCCAGCCTTCTCCTTTCATGAGAGGTAGCACATATTTGCAGCTGAGCAGTGTATCAGCCTGCTTCCTGCCAGTAAATCTCAGGGGCTCCAATAGCCTGCTTTGATTTTGATTTTGTACTCTCTCTGTCGCTTTTAGTCCAATTCTTAGAAGCCAATACCATGCATGATATACAGCAGAAGCTGAGAAGGTCTAGTGAGATAAGTCAGGTGCAAGAACGGGCAAACCCCGTGCTAGATCAGGAATGAGATAAAGCATCCTCTGTAAAGCCTCACCTTGGGCTAGGTGGCAGGATTCCAATACAGCTGCGCGACTTGCTAGCTGTTGCGTAGGGTGAGACTATGAACTGGGATGTGCTTCCATTGTTTTCCTTTGTAGAATGAGGAAAATAGTTTCTATCTACTGATTTTTTGGGGGATCAAATGAATTAATATATAAAAACTGTTTAAAATTATTCTCAATGCAAAGTACTGCATAAGCGCAAACGATCACTGCAAGCACCGACCATTCCAAACAAAGAGGGAAACGCTACCTACCTAACTCGAGACTGCTACAAATAAAACAAAAAGATTTTTTTCATGGAGGTAAATTCCTCATTGCTGATGTTCCTTGTCCAAACTCTATTCTACTAATCAGAGGCAAGAAAAAGCCTTAATTCATTTCAAAAAATATTGTGAATCAATTTTTTTCTTTTCTCTTTTAATTTTAGACTGAGGTATTTGTAGGGACCATAGAATCTCTTGGAGCAACAGTTTTCAAACACAGAGAGTCTTTAAGGGAATTCATTTTCAGATCCTTGACTTCCCTGTATTCTGTTCCCTAAAAGCAGTCTGCAGAAAATATGCCTGAGGCCCCAATTCTCCCTTTCACCCCCTTTCTTAACTAACTCTACTTATCCTGTTGTGTATAAAATCCTATTGCACACAAAAATAAGTGCAGCTCTTTCACCTTCTGAATCCTACATTGTCCTGGGAGGTGAAAGCCTCCAGGCACCAACAGAAGACAATATGAGGGCGCTTTTCTCTTGAGTGAAAATCCTGAAAGTAAAGCAAGTCTTGGGCCATTTCTTGGAAGCAAGACAAGGAACTGTACAGAGGATAGCACCGGTCTCTTCAGGCAACAAATTCTGGAAAAGGCTCAAGTCTCCTTTTTAAATTCTCTCTCTCTCTTTTTCTCTCAAATCTATTATCTTTCTCCCACCTGTGCACAAATCTAATAGTTAGATACTAAAATAGGTGGCAGGATGAATAATGGCCCTCAAAGATGTTCGGGTTTTAATCCCTGAGCTCGTGAATGTGTTACATTATATGACAAGGGGAATTAAGGTTATAGATAGAAGTAGGTTGCTAATCAGCTGATCGTAAAATAAGAAGATTATCCTGGATTATTGAGGCCCAATCTTATCACAAGGGTTCTTTAAAAAGGGACACAAAAGGGAAGGTCTGAGTCAGGGAGGACTTGAAGATGCTGTGCTGCTGGTTTTGGAGTGGAAGAAAGGCTGTCAGTCAAAGAATGTGGAAGCCTCTAGAAGGTGGAATAGGTAAGGAAATGGATGTTTCTCTAGAGTCATCAGCAGGAGTGCAGCCCTGCTGACATCTTGATTTCAGACCAGTGAGATCTATTTTGGGTTTCTAATTTCAAGGACTGTAAAATGATAATATTGTGCTATTTAAGTCATTCAACCTTAGTAATTTGTCATAGGAACAATAAGAAACTAATACAATATATTATTGGATATGAAAAAATAAAGACTCTTTTTAAGTTTTTGTTGCCTTAATTTCCTATAAAACAAATAAAATGTTTGGTGCTAAGAAAATATTTTTTCACTTACTAATAAAAGTCAAATCAAACCTAAACCGAACAATTCCGTTCATGTATACATAAGATGTTCAATGCTGTCTTCTATCAGGTGGGTGGTCATCATCACTCTTTATCCACCAATTTTGGGTAGGTAAATTGTTACGTTTTACGAGAGCTATTTGTTAATGTCAATTCTCTTCAAATTAGCAATTTTACTTTTCTGGATTTATTCTTCCACAAGTATAGTACAAAGGATATTTAAATAACATTATTTAAACTAAAAAATAAAAATATCCAAGAGTGGAATAAATATGTCATCATTATTTTTAGCTCTAGAAGCACACTCAAGCCATATTTACATGCAAGGTGAAGTCAAGTTTCATGAATTATGTATTTTATGTTCCAATTTTGTAGGGAGATAAACCCAACTGACGTTTTGTTTCTGTGTGTGTGGATGTATATATGTCTACCGGTCTCCATGTCTTCTTTTGGAGGTCTTCCCTTTGTTTCTTTCTTTGGGCTCTGCAAGTCTGCGTATGTATATGCACAGAGGAAGAAGGTAAGGGAAAAAGAAATTTTCTTTTTATATAATCCAGTTTTCTATAATGCTTTTATTATCTTTGAAGTGCAAAAAAAAATGTATAATGGTAAGATGTTTGTCTCTGGAGCCTTGTGCATCACAGAACTGTCCAGGAAGGGGCTACAAGAACAGAAGGGAACAGAGCACGGTGTCCCCAGCAACGTTATCTTTGCAAAGGGTGACAGAGTAGAAAGTGCCTGCGAGAAAATCTGCAGCAATAGTGCTGGTGTCATGAGAAAAGACCCTTGACCCAGGATTGTCTGAATCTAAAGAACTTTCAGGAGAAACAAACTGGAGAGCGGTGCCAAAATATTTAGAGAACACCACCACCATAATCTCTGAAAGTGCACTGGGGCTTGTTTAATGAGGAAGAGTGGTGACAGGGATTACAAAGGAAAAACGTCTATGCGCCCATGTGAACTCCACAGAAACAGTAAATGAACAGCATCTCCCGAGCTTACCCCAGTGCTGCCCCCTCCCAATCCCTCCTCATTCAGTAAAAGTAACCACTCCCGGACTTCTGATCCCATCCTGTATTTTGCCTGCTTTTGAACTTTATATAAATGCAATCATACACTCGATTTTTCTTTTTTTCTTCTTTTGCTCAATGTGAGATTTGTGAGTTTTAACCATGATTTTGCATAAATCTTTTTATAAATATAATGCTGTAATCGTGAAATGCATATAAAAGATTAGTCTGTTTTATTATATGAGAATATTGAAGCTAATACTATTTTTATAGAAAGATTAATTGCAAATATCTAGGAGGCAGAGGACATGCAAAGAATATTGAAACCCAAACAGGACACCTGGGTTCCTTTTGTGACTTTGCAGCTTCATAGGCACACAATTATGAATAATCATAATATTGAATCTCAGTTATTATTATTTTCAGTTTGCTTTTTTGAATCCTAATTCGGCTAGCAAGATTAGATTAAGTATAAAAGCTCATTGAGGTATAAACATTCTATGATTCTTTACTCTGTGGTTCTCAAACCTAAATTAATCTCGCTCAGTTTGCATTTTCATCATTTATCCTATATGACACAAATTAGCAAGCAAAAACAAATTTAGAGGCTTACCTTGTGATGAATTATAATAACAAGTGGTTAAATCAAAAGTTTTTGCCTGTCACTTCAAAGGAAAGAACAAATATTCTCATAAATGCAGAAGCACCAATGAGAGAAGAGACGCTCTTGGCACATAAGCAGCTTGCTTTGTTTTGTCTTAGCTTTGCTTTGATTTATTTCTGTCTTCTTTTTCTTTCTGATGTTCCTTTATTCTTTATTCGAGGAGCATTTAGTGCTCACTTCCCAGATGTCAAGCCTCCTATGAAGGGGTGAGGATACTAATGATGCAAGACATCCTGGAGATCATGGTGGGGGGGGGAGTGAAGGAGATAGATGAATAAGCAAAGAACTCTCAAGCAAGGTGATGAGACTCTGTATTAATGACTGAGCTCCAAATTGACCCAGCTTTTAATCTGCTTACTTTTCAAAATTTAAAAAATGGTAAACCATTGAAATTTTTTGTTAAGAGAAGTTCAGCACACTAAAATAGATTAAACACATACTTACTTTGTGCCAGAGGCTCTGTCCTAGACGTCGGTGATATTTAGTTGTGATAGATAATTAGTTGTCAGCAAATATTCACTTCCGTTCCCACCCCTCTACCTCCACTGAAGGGATCAGTTTGTCTTCTCCATTGGTGGTTAACTTGGCCATGAGACTTTCTTTGTCCAATAAAACATAGGCAGAAAAGACATTGTACAATTTCCAACATTTTACAGTCATCTATATGTATTTCCACTCATGCATTTGGAAGCTTCTCTGCCATGAGGCACATGCTTTGTAGGTAGCCATTGCCTCTCTACCAGAGCTTCAGAATGTGCTAGATGGCACAGAGCTTCTCAGCTAGCTGCACACCCACAGCCTGAATGACATACTCCCAGACACCTGCAGATGAGCAAGAGAACAAATGCCCCTGCAACTTTGCATTGGATCATTCCTAGGGAAAGCTAACAGAAAGATGGGCATCACACCTGTCCTCAAGTTGCTAACATTCTGATAGGTAATTTGCATATAATGTGGTAAGTCTTGTCAGAGAGCTTCCCTCTGGAGACAGACAGAAACTGATAAGTGAGGTGAGCCTAACGGTTTAAAAGTTGCCAGTCAGGAAAAGACAGCTTGGAGTGAATTGGATTGAGATATAAAAATATTTCCAAAGAGGGACCAGAATATGCAAAGAAGCATGAAAAATAATGTATTTTCAGGGAATCTGTGATGCTTCTTTTTATGTATCAACTTGACTGGGCTTAGGGTTACCCAAATAGCTGGTAAAACACTATTTCTGGGTGTGTCTGTGAGAGTGTTTCAGGAATAGATTAGCATTTGCTTAGTAGACTGAGAAAAGAAGATCTGCCATCACCAATGTCAGTGGTCACCTTTCAATCTGCTAAGGGCCTGGATAGAACAAAATTGCACAGGAATGGTGAATTTGCTCTCGCTCCTCGAGCTGGTGTATCTGTCTTCTGCCCTCGGACATCAGAGCAGGTTCTTGGGCTGTAGGACTCTGGGAATTATACCAGTGGCCCCCCAGGTTCTCAGACCTTCAGATCCAGACTGAAGTACACCACCAGCTTTCATGGTCCTCCAGCCTGCAGGTCATGGGACGTCCCTCAGCTTCCATAATCACGGAAATTGCGTCACTTGCTCTAAAACCAATAACTTGAACCCCCCCAAACGTTACGTTCATCTGTTGGGAGGCACATGACACACATCGAGTCCAAAGTTTTCATCAAATGAAATAAAAATGCATCTCTTTTCCTTTTACTTTTTCTGCTATATAGCCTCTCACCTGCACCTGTTTATGTAGCTTGTATGGATATATTTTGAGTCACAAAATATACTATGAGTTCATTTAAAAATACTATATGACTTGTGGCCAATACACACCCCTTCTGATAAGCTATGCTATATAAAAACTCCCTATATTTAGGCACTTTAAGTTGTTTTAGAAATGTTGCAATGACAATGAATAAAGTATGCATAGGAGAAGGATTTTTTTCAGCAATGACTTTATTACTTATTGTGCTTATGAATAAAATGGAAAAGCTATTTCACTATTTATGGTTGTGACGTCTTTGTCCCACTGTACTACTTGATATATATTTTTAATTATTAGATTGCTGAAATGATTCAGCAATTCCATGCAATTAAGCATAATATGAAGTTGTTCAAAGCAGTAGTAGTAATTTGGCAAATAGAGGCCTGAAGGCCTTTCCCTCTGTAGGAACTTTCTAGAAGCTATAGGACAATAAAAATCAAATGACTATAATTTTAAAGAAACTTTTTATTTTGAACTAATTTTCAACTTACAAAAAAGTTGTGAAAACAGTATGGCAAGTTTCCTCATCTTCCTCACCTCACCACCCTAACATTGCTATTTTACATAGCCATAGTATAATTACCAAGAAAAGGACCTTAACGTGGGTACATTTTCATCAACTAAAGTAAAAATCCCATTCTAATTTCTTCAGTGTTTTCCAATAATGCCCTTTCTATGTCCAAGGATTCTAACCCAGAAACCATATTGCATAAAATTGATATTTCTGCCTTAGACTTCTCCCGCCTGTAACCATTCCCAGTTTACCCTTAGCTTTCATGACATTGACACTTTTTTAAAAAAGTTTCGTTTTTGTCTGTTTTGTGTTGCTATAACAGAATACCTGCTGTTGGGCAATTTATAAGAAAAGAGGTTTATTTAGACCACGGTTCTGAAAGCTAGGAAGTGCAAAGGCGCAGCCCTGGCTTCTGGAGAGGGCTTTCTGCTGCAACGTAACACGGCAGAGTCAAGGAGGAAACGGGTAAGTGTGAGGACGGAAACCTTGAGGGGTGCCCAGGTTTAGAACAACCTACTCTTGCAGGAATAAATCCGTTCCTGCAGGAACTAATCCACTCTTCCCAGAGTGAAAACTCGCCACTGTGAGAATGCCACCAAGCCATTCATGAGGGGTCTCCCCACCGTGACCCGAACATGTTCCACTAGGCCCCATCTCCTGCCACTGCCACATTCAGGATCAAATCTCAACATGAATTTTGGCAGGGACACACTCAAATCTTAGCAATTTTTAATTTACAAATAATAATTGTACATATTTATGGGGTACAACGCGATGTTCTGACACATGCATACATTGTGTAATGATATAATGGGGAAATTAGCATATTCATCACCTGAACCATTTATCATTTCTTTTTTTGTTGTTGTTGTGAAAACATTTCAAATCCTCTCTTCCAGATATTTTGAAATATGCTCTACATAATTGTTAACTACAATCACCCTGCTGTGTAACAGAGCACCAGAGCTTGCTCCTTTAATATAGCTGTAAAATTGGACCATTGGGCAACCTCTCCTCATCCTCAACTTCCTTTACCCTCCACAGCCTTTGGAAACCACTATTCCACTGTCTGCTTCTTTGAGATTCCACATGCGAGTGAGATCATGGTGTATGTGTCCTTCTGTGCTTGTCTTTCATGACCTCAACACTCTTGAAGATCAGTCATTTTGTAGGCACTCTCTCCATTTGGGTCTGTCTAGTGTCTTCTCACAATCAGAACAAGCTGTACGATTTTGACATTGATACCACAGCAGTTATCTCCTCAGTGCACCCCATCAAGGGATTAGTGATGTGCATATGTCTCATTACAGGTGACTTGGCTAAGTATGTATCTACCAGATTTCTCAAACCTAAAGTTGCTATCTTTCTCCTCATAGGTTTTTAAGTATCTTGGGGGAGATACTTTGAACTTATGAAAATCCTGATTCTCCGTAAACTTTCACCCCTTAATTTTTAGCATATATTGGTGCACCTCATCTGGAACATTCATTACTGTATGTTTGCCTGATGATGTTCTCTATTCCTTACTATTAATTGGAATTCTGCTCTGAGAAGGTGCTGCCTCTTCTCTCCCTTGTAGGTTGGTTTGCTTATTTATTTATATATTCATTGGATTGGTTTATATTAGTAGGAAGTCATGAATATTTATGTCATTTTCTAAGTTAAAATCCAATAGTATAGGTATTTATTACACCTCTCAGAATTGTTCTATCTTTGGCCATTAGGAACAGTCAGGTTGGCTTCTGAGTTTTCTTTTAACAAGCCCTTCATCCTTTTGTCTTTTTTGTGTTTCCTTATTTTCTGGCACCATGAGATGATGCTCCAGGTTCATCCTGTATTTCCCCTGCCCTAGTCCTGGAACCAACCACTCCTCCAAGTGGCCCTGGTTCCTTTTACTGTGAACAGTGTTTAGAGACCAAGATCTGGGTGACAGGTGTACTCACTGTTACTTGAGTATTATTGCTTCTGGCCCTCTCAGTAGACAGAGCTAGGAAATATACATATACATGCTAATTCACAATGCACAGGTCTATCTGTGCATATCTATGTGTGTGTCTAGACACATTTAAAAACCAGGAGTAGTTTATGCATAATTTTAACTGTGTGTGCTCTTAAATATATGTATTTTTGTTTATATATTTAAAGGTCAAACTCAACACTTTTTCACATGAATAAAACCTCATTTCATTAAACATTTTTCTGAATGTGTCACGTGATATTGTCCCCATTCCTTTCCTTGTCTTCTGACTTGCAGCCAAAATAAATTTTGTCTGTCATATCTGCCTGCTGAAATTCGACCTGTTCTTCCAGATTCAACTGCAATATTCCGTTTATGAAAACATGATATTTCTCTCTTCTTTGCATTTATTGCACTTTCCTCATATTTTTCACGTGGTTTATTTTGATTACATTTTAAACTACTTTATATGCTATTTGCTTAAAAACAGATTTGAGTTTTAATTTGCGTTTTGTCATTAGCATATGTGCAGGACAGTAGTTGGGAGATCGCACGGGTCATCTTCTGTTTTGTTCTGCCCAGCATCCTTTCATATACAGACTATCCCCCAACTCGGATAGACACATGCTTCCCGGGCCTGCCAGTCATAATGGCCTTCATCCACTTTTCCCCACTCCGTCGTAAAAGTGGACGGATGCGTGACCTGGTCCTACTTGAACATAGGAATCCGTTCCTTTGGCTAAGTGAACGGCTCAAGTGATGAGCCTGCAGCTTATATAGAGTTAGTCAGAACTCTTCATTGGAACTAACAGAAGGGCACAGAGAGTAAGAATCAAGCTTGATGTTAGCTGTGGAAATGTCAGGGTGGATGTGGTCATTGTCACTCCATCCCACAGAGTTGTGAAGCAGTGAGAAGGAAAATGCTGATTATATTATTTGAGGGATCAATGAAGACACAAATATCTCTGGACTTCCCAGACATGTGAGCCAATAAATTTAAACTTTTGCTTATGTTTATTTGAAGCAGTTGCCTATTACGTGAAAGAGGGATACGGAAATTGGTACCAGGATACGGCCTATTGCAAGTAATAGGCAGCAAAATATTGACTTCCCCGAGTTAAGGTAAAGCTCCTTCATTCCCAGCAAGGATGCTGTCAATCCTTGTTACGGGCAGTAAAGCAATGAATTTAGCCATTCCCAGCTGTATTTTAGAGCTCAGATTATGAGTGGACTGGAGGATGGCGTTTTTATCAGATAAGCAGAAGTAGAAAAATAGCAAAGCGTTGTAGTGTGTTACCTAAATCTTGAGACATTCCTTACAGTGCAAGGAAGAAAACAGCTTTCATTTAAGCTTGACTCTATGAGAGAACTAAGTGCACAGCATATGATTTTCTTAAGAGAGGATATGTCTCCCTGGTAATGGCATCTATGATAGGTGCTGTGATGAATCGTCCAGAAGTCATATCTTTTCTCATTTATTTACACTCTCACTTCTGTTCCATATATTTCCATACTGCTTTACACTTTTGGCTTTTAAATTCAATTTCATCTTGCTGTTTGATTTTTAAAATAAAGTTTACCCTTTATTGCAATATTTGATTTGTATGTACTTCCTACAAAGTTCTATTAAAATACATTTAATTTCTTGTTCTAGGATTATTGTTTTATTACTTAAGGGCTGAAGCCATGTGTTTTGCTCATAATCCTTTCTTTACATTTCCTCCTGAGAATTATTGGAAACATGTTTTCCTACGAATCATGGCTCTAGGTTCAACTCTGGATCTTCCACAATATTTATAAATGTATAATGTTATACAAATTTTATATTTTATATATGTACACATATTTCCTTTTTTAAATCATCAATATTGCAGAGAATTAGGCAACTTGAATTGCCAGTTTGGTGTTTGTGTTTATTCTCTAGACTGTCATATTCTACAATATAATTTACTTGAAATAGATGGCATTTATAGGAGCTAAATAAGTCAAAGAAATATATAATAGTGCCATGTTCTGATAATCATCATGAATATTGAAATGATTAATAAAATGCTTAATCAAGAATGGAGCTAATTTTCAGAACTTTTCTATGTTTCTGAAGATGTTCCACAAATTGTTCTCATCTGATAATCCAAAGTTAACCCCCATGTTTATGTTTTCTCCATTTCTAAACATGGCAAAGCACAGAGAGTGAATTTGAAAAGTTAAAGGAACAAGTATATAGAAATATTACATTAAATGTTAAGTTTTTTAGCTCAACTCCACACCTCCATAATTATGGTGAAATAATACAATAGTAAATAATTTGCATATTTTCTCATGCCTCTATAGTTATATTTTCCATAACTTAATTTCAGTACCACAACCAATTATCCAAAGGCACAATAATCAAAATCCTGGATATGTAAGTTCCTAAGGTTAGGAAAGTGAATTAGAGTGTAGCTGAAAATTCTGATCAGATCAGTACTGACATAGATCTGATATTTAAAATGTAAAGTGTGAGTCAAATCTCTACATGTGAGTTCCCCAGTTTGTATCTTTGAGTATTTTTTTTCCAATCAACTCAGACAAATATTTCTGTAGAATTTAAAATGTACGATTAAGCCTAAACATAATTTCTAATTGGTGTTTCTAAACAGGATTTTTTGCAATACTCATTGTTTTGCAACTATGGAAACTGGTGTTTATTAACATAAGAGAGAATATATACTGAAAATGTTCCTATGTGTATAGTACACAGAATGATGTGGCTCAGAGTTTAATATAGTTAAATTTTTGATATTAGTATGTATATAATTTATAGTAAAATTCTTTCAATTACCAGTATCTGCATGTATCTGCACAGATATATATGTATATATGTATGTGGATGTTTATATATATATGCGAACTCTATAGGATACTCATAAAAGAGATTTTATCAAACAAATTTAGGGAATTCTGGATTTAAAAATACATTCGAGGTGAAGATAGAACATTCAGATTTGCCTCATTTAATTTACCACAGACACTTCTCTAATGCAGTCATCGAACAACCTGGCAAGGATATTGTATTCATCAGGGTTCTCTGAACAAACAGAACCCATAGGATACACAGATATAGATATAGATATCTAGGAGGAGATTTATTATGTGAATTTGCTCACATGACTGTGAAGGCCCAGAAGTCCCATAGATCTGCTGTCTGCAAGCTGGAGAACCAGGACACCAGTGGTATAATTCATCCCATATCTGAAAACTTGAAAATCAGAGGAGGCAAAGTCTGATGGCAGGAGAAAACGGATGGCTCAGCTCAAGGAGACAAAGAGAGAATTTGCCTTCCTTTCTTTGCTCTTCAGGCCTGCAATGAATTGGATGGTGCCTGCCCGCTTTGGTGGGGAAGGACTTCTTTAATCAGTCTATTGATCAAAGTGCTAATTTTTTTTAAAACACCCTCATGGACACACCCAGAAATAATGTTTTACCAGCTATCTGGGCATCACTTAACCTAGCCAAGTTGACACATAAAATTAACCATCATAGCCAATGTTCTGAACAACAAAACACATTGCATTATGTGAATATTTACAATTTAAAGACAACAGCATTGGTCTTTAATTCTAGAGCTTGTATTAAAATGATTTCATTATATTTAATACATTATTTCGTTTTAAATTAATTTTAAAATGTAAAGTAAAATATGCTAATATGCTATAGTTATTAGCATAAACAAATATTTATGAAGCAAAAACTAGAGAAGCACTGAATAACATTTGATAGACAAGTATAAAAGTATTAGCCATCTCTTCCAAGAGATTATATTCAAGAAAAGTACTGTTTTATCTCATATGTATATGTTTGCATTTGAAAAAAAAATATCTAAATATCTTCACAACTGTATCCATAGGTAAAGATACTTTGAAGAAAAAATAATTACTGCTCAGCCACAGAAAACAATGGTGATCTAGCACCTCTTGTATTATCCTGGATGGATCTGGAGCCCATTCATTCTACTAAGTGAAGTATCACAAGAATGGAAAAACAAGCACCACATGCACTCACCAGCAAATTGGTACTAATTGATCAACACTGACCATTGTGCACGTATGGTAGTACATTCACTGGGTGTCGGGCAGGTGGGAGGGGGAGGCGGGGATGGGTATATTCACACCTAATAGGTACGGTGTGCACCATCCGGGAGATGGACACGCTTGACGCTCTGACTCGGGTGGGGCAAAGATGATGTATGCAACCTAAACCTTTGTACTTCTGTAATATTCTGAAATAAAAAAAAAGAATAATTGCTTTTGGACACTTTGGAAAACATTTGTGCAGAGAATAGGATTTTGCTAGATTTAAAAGGAGGACTTTTTTTAGATAATATTTTCTTTAGGCTAAGACAACAATTAATTTTACTGCACAATAATTTCAAAATAAATAAAATTTACTCATTTTTACCACCTAGACATAACCATTTTTAATATTTCAATGTAACTTGTCAATATAGCTTGATTTTAAATAAAACTGCATAATATGCAATTTCTGTTATTTTTTCTTATTTAATTTTACAATTTAATTATAGGATGCCATTATCGTAAGTGTTGCCAATATTCTTAATGCTGTAATAATGTGATTTTCAGAATTAATGAACATTTATGGATATATCATGTTTTATATGTTTCTTTTTAACAGAGTTGTTGTAAAGGCTATTTTTTCTCAGTTAAATTATACAGATATTTAATGTGTGTATTAATTTCCTAGGGCTGCTGTAACCAAGTACCACAAACCAGGTGGCTTAAACACCAGAATTTATTCTTTCACAGCTCTGGAGCTAGAAATCTGAGTCTTTAGAATTTGCCTGATTAGTTGTTATTTAAAAAAAGAAAAAATGCCACAGACATGCTCCATTTCTAAACTCCAGATACACAAATAAGAAACAAAATCCTATTATTACATAACTTTAATATGCCTGTATTTTATTAAAGTAGTAACACATTTTAATTACATGAATCCTTGCTCCTCTGCAAAGTATATATAGTTAAGGTTTTCCTAGACATTACGAGGTAAATGCCCACATTAATAATGCTCTTTACTTTTAATAGTTTGGCCTTATGTAAGTACAATCAAAAAAATTTGTCATTGAAATGAACATTCTACAAACACCTGTAAGAGTCAGAGAAAAATATTCATTCGTTATTAAATATGTAATTTACCATATTCTTCATAAATAATCACAACACTCAACAACAAATTCAAAGGAAAGAGATCAATTGTCTTCCATCATTCATTTCCAATCCCCAGTCAACTTACTTTCTCTCCTGACCAGCAAATTGCCCAGTATTTGCTAAGCCTGTTCATACAGTATCACTGAGGTTTTAATGTCTTAAATTGCTATCGTCACTTCCAGAGTGACCGAAGTCAATAATGTTACTGTGTTCTTGATATATCTCTGTATTTTAGCTGTGAGTCTTACAATGATTTTAATCTATGAAGCTTTCTGAGTCAAAATAATTTTTCCTTTTTTCTTTTAACCTTCATATGGGGCAACAACTTTCTACTTCAGAATTTTATGTTAGCTATATGTTATTTATGTATTTATTTGTCAAATTATATGCTCTGGAGCCCTGGTTTTAGATAAAATTAAAACTGATCTTTATGTACTGGCCATTTGAATAATAAAATGTGGTATCAATTGGTGACCTCTTTCAAGATCTCATATCTCCCAACTACAAATAGTTTTTCTCCATCCTACATGGATTTATGTTTGTGTCCTTCTTCTTTGGTGAATATACTTTGTTTTCTTCCTCTAAATGTAGCCCCTAAAATTCCATAAGACTGCCTAAAATCCTTTCTAAAAAGGCATCTATAAAAATCCAACATCCCTAATGAAAGATATATTCTGCACATTTCTACTTTTACAGATTGTTTCCATAGAAGTCATATCACCAATTATATCGTAGTTTATTTGGCCATTATTACTGCTTTGCTTTCCCCAAACTGTGCACCAGAAATGTCAGATCCAGAAAAACACTGATTTTGAAAGACGTGCCACTGAATTGCGGGTGGACGGTGTATCTAGTCTAACGCCGAAGCGTCCATTATTTGAAGACAATACTTAAAACACATTTTACTGAGGGCTAGGAGAATTTTTTCTGCTTTATAGAAAGAGACTATTATCAATATTCTTTTATCCTTTAAGTAATATAATGGAATGAATATGAATAAGTGCTAAAGTGGAAAGCAAAAAGATGCTGCCTAAAAGAACGTCTGATAATCACTCATTCTGTGGTATTTTTTATCTTTTCTTCATTATACAATGTATGTGTGTGTGTGTGAGTTTGTGTAAAAATTTGTGGATTCATATTAAGTGAATATGGCAGATTCTAATTTCTTGGCCAAATTTTGAATATCTTTATAGAACATACAAATATATGTATGCATATTTATACATTTTGATAAATATGATATATTTTTGCTAAATAGAATTCTTGATAAGTCATAAAAGAAGATATAAGTTTATTCTCCTCACTTAAAACATTCCGTTCAGTCCTGGCTGGTTGGACAGTTCTAGTCCATTAACTTATTCAGGTCCCTCCACTTGCTGTGTCTTCATCCCCAGGATCTTGTCATCTCTGCATACTCGAAGCTTAGTTGATCTGAAACCTGAGACCCTGGAATTCTGTGTTGGAAACCCTGAGGCCACATTTTGACACAGGGGATTCCACTAAGGGAGGCTAACTCGATGAAACCCCAGCCCCATTCCACATTAATCTGAATGTGACTAAAACTTTATATTGTCTTTTCCAAAAGCTTTTCTTTTAAAAGTAATAACCTGCTTTTAATAAAATTTTACAAGGAAATAGTTAATCAGGTTATTACGCAGGCCTCACGATGTGTTTTAATTGGGCTGGAGAGGAACAAGAGAGGTTTTGTGGCTGGATCCAAAAATCCTGGCCTAAAGATTCTGCACGTCTGCCGAGTGCGGTGCAGCAAGACGGGGAAAGACGCTGGATTCGAGGCCTTGCACGCCAGACCCATTAGCAGGATTCTGTTAAAGAGCCAGGTTCCTCCCTGCTTTTCCCACGCAGACGAGTGACGGAGCAGCGTGAGGAGCATGAATGCAGACTTGACGCTGCGGTGAACCACAGTCACCAACAGTGTTGCCTGGAGACCCAACTACTGAGGAGTTGAGTGTGAAGGTACATAGAATACCTTTTAAATGTATACCATATCATAGTTATCAGAGTCTTTGAACATTATAAATCTAGAATATCAACTTCTGAATAAGATAGCAAAAATTAATTTGGACACTTTGAAACATTTGCATATTTCAAAGAATCTGATTTCCCCCCTGCTAAGATTTTTCCAATTCACTATTTATAACTTACCTTGTTGTATACTAGTTTGATTCCTAATTTTTCCTTGCTGAAAATTTAAGGAGAGCAGGAAAAGAGAAAGAAAGAAAACACGCTTGCTTCCACCTAAAGTCAAAACTATATATTATTTAAGTAATTTCTAAATCATTTAATATTTATATTCTATACTTTTTCTTAAATTACTTGCTACTCTCAAGAAAATAGACTGTTGTACATAATATGCAAGTTCAAATTAAAGCAGGTAATAACTATCAAATTGGTATTAACTGATCAACACTTATGTGCACATATAGTAGTAACAGTCATCAGGTGTCAGGCAGGTGGGATGGGGGAGGATGGGATGGGTCTATTCGTACCTAATAGGTGCGGTGTGCGTCATCTGGGGGATGGACACACTTGAAGCTCTGACTCAGGTTGGGCAAAGGCAATATATGTAAGCTAAACATTTGTAGCCCTGTAATATGCTGAAATAAAAACAATACTAAAGCAGGTAATATATTTCTCTTCCACACCCTTTCCTTTAAATATCTGATTTAGTAGATATAAGTTGGGGTGGTCAACAGATAGAACCATTTTCAAATGGAGATCAAAAAATGTCAACCTATTGATGCAGCTTTTGGAGAACTTGTCTTTGGTGTGAAACAATAACAAAATGTGCCATTCAGTCCCTGACATTACTGAAACCTCCATGTCTTGCCCCTATAATCAGAGGGAGTGCCTCATATAAGCAGCTAGTTTCTAAAAAGGAAGAAAGCAAGAGGAACCGATGCGAGCGTGTTCAGTGTGTTCAGGCAATCCCATCAAACTCACCAACCAAACAGGACAAGTTTCATATCCTATGAAGGAGTGAGAGGCCGGAGAGGGCCTGGGAGTTTTATTCTTGTAGAAGTTTCCTTCACACGGAAGGAAACATCAGAATTATGGGGTGCATATTCTTCTCCTGTGGTTTATGGTTTAAAATATTTAAACATCAAACATTTAATATGACTGCCAATGATTCATCAGGAAACATCAGTTTCATTAATAAAAACAAAGTCTCTTTTTCCCCTTTGAGTCCATTTTATTGAATCTTATTTTCTTTTGGAAAAAATTGGGGGCATGCAAAATTTTTATATCTTACAGTTATATATAGATTTTCTTTTTTGCAGAATAACGAGTGACATTTTTCAGTGAAAATGTATTTTAGAAACATGAAAAAACCAAATTTATTTGCTTCTTTGTAAAAGCTTCAGGATTTAAAGTTATATCATTTATTATTTTTGAGAGTTCTTTTTAAAAAATAATTGATCTTTAATGAATTATTTTTAAGTAAAATGATATTTTAATCATAAAATACAATGTGCTTATTACAAAACAGAAACAATACAAGAATCTTAAAAAGCTTAAAAAAGCTAAGCAAATGAGTAGAAATATAAGTATTCAGAGATAAAAGCTAAAATTTGGCTCATATTTTTTCAAGTAACTGGGGTAAGTTGTCATCTTTTAAGCACTTAGTAAAGAATCATGATTTACAGTAGTAAAAAGCTAATGATACGTGAGTTAACCTTTTCCAGATTCCTGATGGAAAACTGTTGAATATAAGTAACAAACTAAAATCATGCAAAGTTTCGCCACGTCTAGAAAACCAAAGAAGTGTCCTGGGTTAGTGTTACATGTTAATAGTTCATAAGATGTATCTGAGGCAAATTACAAGGCATTAGATATATATTTACTAATTTAATTCTTTACTTGGCATTGAAATAAATGTATATACATCAGAATGCACAAAGGTCAAAGCTTTTATTTTTCATCCTTTTATTGAAGGATGAAACTAGAAAAGCTATATAAAAAATTAAGTTGTGATTCTTGAGTAAATAAATCTATTTTCTGGAATGGCAATGCTGACTAAAGATATTCGTACATTCTGAGATTATAATGCCTAAAAAATGTATTTTTCTACAGTACATCATGCCTATGGCTTTACGTAAGTGTGGTTAACATTTAATTATTTATGATTCTTCATAGAACGTTAAAATGCTGGATATATTATTTCTATATGCATCTTTGAAAGAGTTTATATATACAATTTTACCAGTAAAAAATAAATGCAGCCCTATTAGGTTAAGCCCACAGTAATCTAAAAACATCTGCCATTAATGGTGCCTTGATTACTGTTTTTAATCAAAGATTCCCATCTGGTATCATCAAGAGACATAAACAAAGATACTGAATATAATCCTACTGCTCTTTTCTTTATGGTGTGCATTAAAAAACCAGTGAGACAGCAACTAATATAAAATAATTTGAAACATTTCTCTGAATTGTCCTAGAAATATCACAACACTCATTCTCATTGGTTTCTTCTTTAATTTGCAAATTATTCATAAATTCCATGTGGGGGCGGTGCGCAGGCTTATTTTGCAAGAGAGCCCTTAATGATCAGTCCTCATTCTGCTTACTCTTCCTTTCTCCTTGGTGCTTAATGATTACAGCCTGTTTCATCACACTGTAGCCTGGCATTTTCCTGCCTTATGTTGCTACTTTTGAAAAGTCTACCTCCTCGCATTTATTGTACTTCTTTTTAAAAATAATTTAAGCATTATGGTTAGAAATCTATTAAATATTTATACAGAATATTAATTATTCATTTATATTAAGCAAATCTGACTTAACATTTCCTCTCTCCTCTTGCCTGAAATGTTGGTTTTCTTCCCAGACAGTTCTTTCTGCTCTATACTTTCCCAGTTGGGCATGCCATGGTGAGTTTCACTAAGGTGGTTACTGTACCTCATTAGCTCTTTGTAAAACCTGTCTTGAGAACTTCAGAACTGTATTTATAACTTTCCAACATGTATTACCCCTCATTTCTCACAGGGGCCTCAAACTCGGTACACTCACAAAGTGTTCTCTCTCTGTCTCCTCAAACTTGATCCTCCTATATTATTCTTGATCTTGTGTCTCTGATATCCACATGTGCCCTATGATGGCATCTTTATACATGAATGACCATTTATTTCTTGCTAAAAGACAGAGACATAGATGCTAGATATGGCTGTGATTGGAGGATTTCTGGAGATTGTGCTTCTGTGTTAATTATTGGGGTGCCTGGCCAGGTGCAATGCATGCTACAGGACTAAAGAGCTCATTCTAATGCTTCCTTGGTCTCATTCTCCCCCAGGGGCAAATCTGTAAGAAGGGGGAAAGTCACACTGATGTGTAGCTTCTTCATTCTGCCCTTTAAGAAGCAATAATTCATGCTCATCTCAGTTGAAGATAGTTTTTAAGAAAAATAAAGCCTCTTGAAAAATGCTCAACATTTTATATAATTTTCTTGTGTACTGGACTTCTGAATTTTTGCCATCTAGCATCCTCTGGAGAGAGAGATTGTAATAAGCAACTAGTTTCAATGAATGTCCAGATGGTTAGGTAGGCTTTGCTATGTGGAAGGAATAGAAAAGAACCGTAGAAGACTTCACAGGGGACAGGGCTTGAAGAGAGTATTTGTAAAATAATACTGCCTCATCCATTTCTCTCTTCCCTCTCAATAAGAAAGGAGGGTGACACCAATCCTCACTCACTCTAAAGCTTGTGTTGTCTGCAAGGAGCGGAGTCTAGCCTCATTATTTGCTGACTGTCAATGCGTGGTGAGTAAAAAGGCGACTGATATTCTCCTCGGTTACTCATAGGCAGGCATGGCAGCTGTTTATAGACTGGACTCCGGAAAAACAAATGCAAGTATGGGCTGGATGGTCACCTCGTGATATCTCCAATCTGATGAAGGCACCTTCTTAGTATCCAGTGATTAGGGATGTGAGAGACAAAGTTGTACTTGCCTCAGGAAAATCTTTGAAAGAGGCATCAGCTGAAGACCTAGCGTATATACCTAATGTGCCGTATGAAAGAACCACCACTGTACAGTTGCAGAGCAGTGGAATTAAACAACTGTCTGGTGCTAATGAGAGAAACAGTGACAGAGGAGGAGAATACAAGCTGACCACTGACGTGTGACACTTAAAGGTGGCCAGATGTGAAATGAAAGAGAAGAGGTAGGATCAGCGAGGGTGAGAAGGCAGACCGGACTCCTCTCAAAATTCTACAAATGCCTGAGAGGAGAGGGCTGTTTAACACTTCACTCTTTAGCCCTTACCCGGTTCTCATGATTGCTGGCTTCCAAAACATAAAGACAACAAATTTTGGTAAATCATATATTCTACGTTCTTGAGAGATTATCTCTTAAAAGTTATTTGCAGGGGTGATTTTTTCCAGACAAATTATCAGGTCCCATCCTGAGAATAAAATTTTATTAGGTAAAATGGAATTTTCCAAAAAGTATGGCAGGTAAGGAAACAAAGGCATATAAACCAGTGATTTAAAATTACCCCCCACTTAATAACAGATTGCTCACCTCTTTTTATGGACAGGTTCAATTCATATTTTGGCACTGCTCACAGTGTGGCTGCAACCAGCTTTGTTTCCTAATCACAATAACTAAAATGTCTGAGAGTGGCCGTCAATGTCTCCCTTGTAGGACTTTTTTTTTTAACAGTGAGTTAATAACCCACCAGTTCAGGAATGCATTACAGGGAAACATGTAAGTGATAATAGGGCCTGCTCATTTCCTGATTATTGATCATTGTGCCATCTCTTTTTAGAGAGGAACAATATCCAATACTGGGAAATGAAAGGTCCTAAAATCAAAGTGGATCAAACTCTACACTTCTAGGTGATATTGATGAGACCAGTGACTCTATGTTTTGAGTTTATTTAGAGAACCTTTACTAAGGGAGGTATCCCTCTCTTTGTAGAGATCAGTCTTACTATGAAAAATCAATTTGCATGCAACGTATTTCTTATCTGGATGTACTATTTATATTGTTCTCTGTGTAGTGGAAGAGTGAGATCCTTTGCCATCTTGTCTTCTTTGACTACCTCCCTGGTCACACGACTATGCTTGAATCCCTCTGCTAATAACCTGGGGTACACACTGCCTCACCCAGTGCCCTGTTCCCCTCTCCCAACCCTGCCTGCCTTGGGAACACTCTATTGTATCTAGTTGAGAGTTCTTTATTTATTTCTATCTTGTAGACTCTTCCATTGGCTGCCAAGTAACTTAGACATAAAACTGTTGCACACCTATGTTAGGTGTACTGA